>VKKT01005751.1:39845-50615 GCA_008038995.1 Haliotis laevigata | reverse complement strand
ATTATACATGCTTTCATTGTTAACATTTTATTTCAAGTCTGCACCGATGAGGTGTTTTTGTACTCATAGTCCCGTGGCCTCATAGTATCAGAAATAAAGATTTGATTTGATTTGATTTGTTAAAACTCATCCTTATCAGATCACGATGAGTATATTCAGGTGACATGATTTGACTAGAATGAAATTTAAGGGGGATTCGGGCAGAAGTGTTTCCGATGAATCTAAGGGAGGGTCACCCATTTTGTTTCGGGGGAGGTAGGTGGTCATCTATTTTGTACACATGTACTTGGGGGGTAGGGGTGGGTGTTGTCATTGATTTTGTACATGACAATCAGGGGGAGGGGGTTACATTGTACATAAAGTTGGGGGGGTCATTCACATTGTACATGATTCTTCGCCCTCCTAGCCATAATTTATGATTTAACTGCATTGAAATATCACTGAAATATACTGAATGTTGCGTCCATATGGACCCTGACTGTTCAGAATGTCATGTCATCATCATGAGCTAGCCTTTTGTTTACATCTATTTGCATCATTACTCAAACGCTTGTAACTTTATGAATCACCAGAAACCCTTTGGTAAGAGAACCTTTCCTTTGTCACTTTGACGCAACGCTGGGTTTGTGATAAGAAAGGGGGAGGGGTACCTCTGCTTACAGACCTAGTACCAAAGTTAGACAATGGTGCCATCGTGGCACTGGCACGGAGACGTGTGACTGTGACATGTCACAGAATAATATGAAAATGCTGTTACCTGTTTTCTGAGCAGAGCTATTCTTTGAGGCATTCTTCTTCCTGGACCCCATCATCAACAACTCGCATGCATTCACCAACCTGACATTTCAGCTGCACTATTGTTGTTATTGATCGCTCCCGCCACGGTGGATCGATTGCCGGAAGTTTTGATAAAGGGGCATAACTCAAAGGAATTTCTGTCGGAATACTAGCATCTTTACAACCAATTAAAGGTTTCTAAATAATATACAAACGCATCACGTGGATCTTTATCTTAATCTGACGAGTGATCTGACTGATTTTGGTTTATATGTTTAAGCTGACACCGTGCGTAACATGATATGACTTTTCTTGATTATATAATAATGTCTTTGTTGTGTTTTTAATAGATGCATACAATTTGATTTTGTACCTTTTAAAGTGACGATCCTTAGAAAACGTTGAGTAGTATAATCACTGCTTAAGGAAAGATATTGGTGCTGAGCACCTGTTCGAAAACCTGGAATCTCCAAATGATCTATAATCAATCAGATCAGGAACGTCATTGGAATAACATACCAATAATCAAGTCTGTGACTCATGATATACTACATACCTTTGAACTATACTCTATGTACATATCCATGTTTGACTTACTCACGTTGGTCCGTGTGGATTCTTTGTAAGAAAGTAGGTTCCCGTAGGGAGAGGCGTCGCAGGCTCTGGGACTTGGTTGAATGTATGTGATCGAGTGAGTTTAGTTTTACGCCGCTTTTAACAATATCCCAGCAATATCACAGCGGGGGACACAAGAAATGGGCTTCACGCATGTACCGATGTTGCAAATCGAACCCGGATCTTTGGCGTGACAAGAGGACAATTTAACCACCGTCCTTCCATCCTTTAAGACTGACTGACTGCCTGAATTTGGTTTTACGCCGCTTTAAGCAATATTCCAGCAACATCACGGCGGGGGACACCAGAAATGGGCTTCACAAATTGTACCCATGTAGGGATTCGAAGCCGGGTCTTCGGCGTGACGAGCCAACGCTTTAACGACTAGGCTACCCCACCGCCCCTATAATACTGAACCTACATGTGTTTACTTAGACTGGGGTGAAAACAAGATTTGTTTTATACCTTTTATATTACACCACCTCCAGAGCAAACGTTGTATTTGAATAGAAGACCCGGGTTCGATACCCCACACAATGTTTGAAGCCCATTTCTGGTGTCCCCCGTCGTGATATTGCTGGAATAGTGTTAAAAGCGGCGTAAAACTAAACTCAGTCAGTCTTGAAATTTGCTGCAGGAAAGCATTTGAAGAGTCGAAATTATAATAATATGTTTTAAGCATGTTTCTTACTCCAGACGTGAAAATCTGTCGATTTTACAAATATTTATTAAACGAACACTTCTTACATCCGCATTTTCAAGAGAACACGTCAAAGTGTCCACTCCAAGAAGTCATAATGGCCACACCAAGACGAGTAAAGTCCCGGTTCGCCCCGATTGTTTCTTGGTTTCAAGTGGCAAACGTTTGAGACTTGGAGTCCTCTCCCTTCCAGAATACTGCTATACAGTAACTTACACCCATTACACTCTCTCACATACTTCAAATTTTAACACTGTATTAACCAGTGTGCGAAATAGTTTCCAAATTTTCCTAGCCAGTCGGGCTAGTTATGCCTGAAAGTAACTTGCCCACAAAGTAATTCACTAGCCTGAAATTTGAATGTAGACACGGGTTTCATCAATAACATGCTGAAATGATGCACATTTTTTATCAGGCCATAATCTTGCATGATATAAAAGTGTATTATGACTTACAAGTCGGAGAGAGTAACATATTTACAAATGATCCCATGAAAATTCACTAGCCAGTCGGGCCAGTGACTGTGGCGATTTACTGGCCCGAGTGGATTTTTACTATCCACGGGCTAGCGGGCCAGTGAATATTTCGCACACTAGTGCTAACAGACCCTTGATCTACGGGGAAACATGTAAGCGTAGTCTTTCTAGGCTTTTATTAAACGAAAATTGATGTCGTAGTTGTCTGTTCGAAAAAGTTTCTGTAATGTTAGTGTGTTGACTGGCCACACTGATTAGGCTGACAAATGTCAAGACTATTAATGTCGCAGCTATTGATTTGTGGCCATTTGACTATTATGAGTGGCCTGTTTGACCATTATGTCCTTGTTGCCTAAAACCCGTTTTCAATAACGGAAATAGACATAAATTTATAGTTTCGTCTCTTGCAGTTTCGTCTCTCGCGGAAACAAATTATTGAGGTGATCAGATGGTCAGTATAAGTATCTGGGAAGCTTCATTGACTCTAAGCTGAACTGGCACTCCAACACTGAAGCCCTATACAAAAAGTGTCAACAACGTCTTCATCTCATGCGTAAACTGAGATCCTTTAATGTTAACCCAACCCATCTGTGATGTCATCTTTTTATGTAGCATTTATTCATGGTATTTTAACATTTTCCTTCCATTGTTGGTACGGGTCTCTCTCAGTTCATCTCAAATCTAAAATAGACAAAATTGCTGGAGTCAGATTTGAATGTTTATCGTCAATATGTGAGCGGCAAATTGTGAATCAAGCTGTCAAAATCATATCTGACCGTACTCACTACTTAAATTCGGAATACAACCTCCTCTCAGGCCGCTGCTACAAAGTTCCATTTGTGAATACTAAGAGATCCCGTACATCCTTTATTCCAAGTACCATATCTCTCTCAAACAAATGTGAAGATACCTAAATCAAAGAATTTAGGTAAATATGTTTGGTATCTCTCTAATGTGTCAGTAGCTCTGCTGATGTAACACAAATTCTTGAAAAGGCATTAAAGTATTATTCTATTCCATTCTATTAGTATTATCAGTTGTAGGAAAATAGTTGACAACAACTCGCACTGGCTTCATTGAAAATGTTGACTATTATCAAAGCCTCACATATTTCTTTTAAATTGTTTTAATTTAAATACTAGTTAGCATTTAACAAAAATGTTCTATTCGTCAAACGGTTGCGATTGTGGTTGACACACCTCAGACACATGTTTATCCAATGTTTTTCATTTGTTTACAAACCGGCTGAGAACGTCTCACTACACCTCTATATTCATACGCCTATACAATCTAAAAAATGCGACCATACACCAACACGA
Organism: Haliotis laevigata; assembly: GCA_008038995.1. Classification (NCBI taxonomy): domain Eukaryota; kingdom Metazoa; phylum Mollusca; class Gastropoda; order Lepetellida; family Haliotidae; genus Haliotis; species Haliotis laevigata. Next base: position 46,728 of record VKKT01005751.1, on the reverse strand, counting down.
TTCCGCAAACATGTGTTGTTAGGGTATTAATAATTGTATATAATACTGGCAGCATATCTAGTTATATCAACAACAAACGTTAAAACACATTTGTCAATTCTCAGAGAGACTGATTTCGCAAAACAAACGGACTATGTTTTGTCACGATCGGCGGCGAATACGGGGCTCAGAACGGTGATGTGACCATGATGGAGTCGACATGAGATGAATACCTGAAGATTGTGGCTTTACTTTGAATATGATTTTGAACATTTCCCTGCTGGATTTCACATGAAGAATCATCATGGGGACATCGGAAAAGTGTTTTACAAGAGCTGTTCACACGACGTTGGTCGTGATGTTCAGCGTTCAACTGGTGAGTTGAAATATGCGGCTTGAATCTTCCTGGTCTGGTTTCCAGATGATTCACAGATCGCAAATAAGGGGTCCAGTTTAAAAACAAGCTTTGGGCACGTAGGCATGGAAGTAATACACTGTTACCGACATTAACTGCATCAAACTCGTTACCTTGTCGCTTTAAATGGCTGCTAAGCCGTTGAAATGCTCGTTGACTTATCATTTCCCCGGTATGTCATTATAGTCAATACTAGCGCACCTAATGTCAAAACATGCAAGGGTGTGGCGCTCCTTGAAAAATACGAATTGTAAGCCTGTTGATGGATTTATTGCGATTTTCCGTACTTTATTATTACTCCCGTTTTTGTACCATTGATACTGCAGAATTTACACTTTGTGTCAAACCTTGTCAAACATTCTAGATTCTAATCACAACTGAAAATAATTGATGCATCAACTGACCAATTTGTTGGTGATAGGTCTATGAAACATAACATTTTTATTACTTTATGCTGTAGTCATGTGTTTCCTCATATTTGCCCTTACGTCAGAAAATCGTTTGGATATTGTAAACGTACTTGTTTGTTTGCACATTGACAACTACACCAAAACACATTCGTTGGTTTCACATTAATTTTCGACTCGCTGTGCGCATACGTAGAGCGTGTAAAAATATCCACTGGTCAACTTCCGGTTTGGTCGTATTACCGATGGTGTAAATACACACTAAATAAAAGCTCTGAAGATTAATTACGTGTGACAACTGTTCATAGTTGGGTACATACATCAATTTACCTATGCTTTTCGATAATTGATGTCCTATTTTGGTGGCAACTGCTTCAGAGATGTGGGTTTTTTTAGTTGTGAGAAGGGGATGTGCAGCAAGGACGGTGGACGGGTGGTGGTGAGAATGAGATGTGTTAATACAAGAGCTTGTTAACAAACGTGAAGCTATTTATTTAACTAACCCTGGTCCTCTCCATTCATAAATGAATTGAGATCAGTTACATTCGACATAAAACCATATATCTGTTTTAATTTTTGCTTTCTTTAGAGTGTGTTTACACTATCGGTAAAGCATACGACCAAACTGGAAGTTGTCCAGTGGATAGTTTTTACACGCTCTGCGCATGCGCACATCGAGTCGAAAAATAATGTGAAAGTTAATGAATTCACAATGAATATATTTACTGCCAGAAGACTTAATCAGTTTTCATGGCAGTGAGGTTAACAATCCCTGCTAAAATAATTGTTATCATATTGATGATCATAGTCTGTTATCTTTGTGAAATGTACTGTTATCAGTGAGTAGTGACTGATCACTTGCATGCATTTTGTCACAGTGAATGCATTGATTGACAGTAGACACGGAAGAGACATAGATAATGAATCATTCTCAGTGTCAGATGGTAATCATTGTCACCTGCCAAAACAATGAAAGTTCTTTACAATCAGGTTCAATTGAGTCATGAGAGCACAAACAATTTTTTTTGTAGGCTTCAAACATGTTGAAAACACATTTTCAGTACCGTTTTCATAAATATGATCATGAAGGTGTTTCCTTTAAAAGTACATTCTCAGCACAATGCACAGCTTTTCCAATGATCAGTAATGAATTAATATCATGTAAGGAAGATTTTGTGAACTGCCTTTTCAGTATAAGCAGGAATGTAGTATAGCAATGACATGGCAGCTTTTAACACTGAGATAGGCACTGGTAACTCTTGCATCTATGTCATTTCAATGAAGATATCCTGTGTCACCTTGACTTCAATGGTTACATTTGAACATAATAATGTATGAGTAAATACATGTCTTTATTAATATGTGTATCTTCTAAAGTGTTCTATTTTAACATGGGTTTTGTGATGCCATGCTTTGCAGTAGTATTTGAATCAAGGCAAATTCTTGAATGTTTTAACTTTTAACATTGTGTCTATCATGGTTATGATGACCCCTGACCTATAATAGTGGTGCTTAACTTTTGAATACTAGTTTGGTTTAACCACATATTTTGAGTTTTACATTTAAGTTACAATGATCGTAAAGCACAGGAAGAGGCCAGGTTCACCCTGCTCAATACACTTTACAGGGCCTGTGAAATTGAGACAATTAGTGCAAGTAGACCTGTACAGGGGTATTGTGTTCACTGATCCATGCAATAATCTGATAACATGTCTTGACTGCCAGCCCTGGGCTATGCCCCAGAGTACTGCTACTCCTGTATGGCTCTCGATTGCTGCATTGTGTGCTTTACACAATGGCAGTTTCATGTGGGACTTGCATTAGGTTTAAACCTTTTTAAACTGACTTCAAATATGTCATTGTTAACATGGTTTAATGCATGTTCAAAATGTATGAATATTTGAACCCATACCCATTCAGGAGTGGAAATAACTTTAAAATTGCTAGTGTACTCCGGTACAGTGGCACATGTAAAATCACTTGCCCTGATAATTTTTCCACTGTTCCGACCGTTTTCTTGTTGATTTTAACATAATTAACATTGGAAAGTCAACTGGACACCGGTGCAGTGTGATATACAAATTTGCTTGCCTGACAGAAAAAAACACTGGACTCGGGCTTCGGTCAATGGGTTATTTTCACCCCTGCCATTATATCCTGGCAACTCCGCAAGGGTACCTTTTCTTGCATCAGATAGGCCAAATAAAAACATGTTGTAGTTCTGATTACACCTCTTTCAAATTTAGGGTAGGTAGGTAGGATTTTTTTTTTACATTCCTCCTTTAGAAGTAAAGTACAAACTAATAACACATATATCAATGTGTAATTGTTTATTCAATCAAGGTTTTTGCCATCATATCAACTTTCTCTATCAGAAAGACCGATGTCCGTCGGTGCCGGGGGGGGGAACAATGGGTAATCGGAACCGCAACATTTTTTAGGCCATATCTACAACATATACGCTAACTTAACTGATACTCATTTCACATGGTTGAATTTTGTCATCTTCTCATCTTAGATGGATTAATGGGGGATTCTGGATCAGAATGCATTGCAAGGGGTACATACATGTACTTCCTTTACTATCTAAGCGTGGTAAGAGGCGATGGAAACTGAATGGTGATGATCATTGATGTTGTTGAACACTAGTTAGCCTATGCATTAATATTTACCGAATGCAGAGATTTTGCTGGCTTCAAAATTTCTTCAGTGATTTGACTTCTTTAAAATTTGTTTTTTCTTAAGGTTGATTATTTGGTTAGTAGTAGTTGCATTTGTGAAGTTGTACTGACAGATGGGGGATCAACAATCAATTAAGTCTCAATTTCATTTTATAGGAGTATGTTGCTATTTAGCATGTTCAGTGTTATATTTCTGCAGCTGTTTGACAGGAGCACACAAGCAACCATTGGGCATGATGGATGCAGATGTTTTCCATTTTCACTGGTATATTCAAACTGTTCCAAGTCTGATGCAGTTCAAATCCATACACTCAAATTCAGAAGGTTTATACAGCAATACAGTTTGGTCCATCATCAGGTTAAACCAGGATTATTGTCAGCAAGATGCAGACTGAAAGGCAAGGGAATGGAAAGATGTTATCTGTGTTACACTGTGGTACTAAAAACACCCCCCTTGTCAGCCCCCATTGTCAGTGAGATTGGGAGAAAGGGGTCAGGTCAGGGTCGCAGACATTCCAATAAGGGTCATCTTTAAACTGGAGACTACAATGTTCAGGCTTGCTTCATGCCAGTTGTGTTTGTTGGTCATGTTGTGTGTTGGCAGAAGATTTATGAAGACATTACCATGGTTACTTAGTTAAATTGTGCTTTCTTGCTGTTTGTAAGTGCTGTCTGATGTTTTGCTTTACGTGAAAACTTGATGAGTTTACATGTATTAGACTTTTGTCTTCTTTTTTTTAAAAATTCAGGTTGCTGATAGGGAAAAAATCATTTCAAATATATGTAGTTCTCACTGAAAACAATACAAGAAGCTGTATCGAAACGTCAGGCTCTAGAATAAAAGAAGTTGTCATCCATCTATACTTGTTCTATGTGTAGTTTTGTTTTTTCCTGTGTTGGTCATACTTTCTTTTGAAGAGAACTACCAGTATTTGTCATATATATTGTTCACAAAAATATGAAGAAATATGATTTAATATTTCATTCATTTCTGTGTAATGAATTTAAAGCTTTTAACCGAAGTCTGGTCTTAGGTATTGCAAATTATGTTGGGAATCATGACACTGTTAACTGATATTGACATGAGATGTCATAAAGCATTCATGTTTTGGAAACCTTGTGATGTAGGTCTTGTCATTATACTGCTCAAAATATGTTAAAGACCACCAATTGTCTTTCTTAAGACTATGGTTAATCTGTCACGCCATGAAAGAACTTTTCATAAGTGTATAAATGATATAAATTATGTTTGTATTTATTTATCTTTGCCATAACCCTAGCATGCTGACTCTTAAAATATTTAGGGTTTTGATTCCACTGCAAAGAACACTATGATGCAGTGATGGAAATTTGGATATTTCACCGTGCCTGTACTGCATGTATCTGATATACTCAGTATCTCTCAGATCTTTGTTATGGGGATGGTAACACCCTGTTTATAGGAAAGATCCAGTGAGTAAGAGTTGGTTGGTCAATTTCCTTCCTGGTGTTAGTGTTACTCCACAAGTATTTGGATAATGTGCCCTGAACAAGCAGGGGGTCGACAGTCTCAAACACTCAAAATAAACACAAGTCACATTATAGTGACCATGGCGACATCCACTAGGTCTAAGGGGAATATTTGTAAGGGCTGTGAATGGGTCCCTGGCTGTTTGCCAGTGGATTATGGTGGTTTGAATGTGAGTTATGGTATCGTAACAAGTGAAACTTGAAATCGTTATCTATTCATGTTTCAAGCTCCTTTTCACAGTATTTGAATTTTTAATAAACCACTGTCCCAATATTTTCTACAAAATTCTTGGTTATTTAACAGTTGAATCACTTATCCACCACATCCTCTTAGAGCTGGGACGATACAGTATGTCACGATATGATACACATCGCAATACTTTACCTGCGATACGATACGTATCACGATACATACACCTTGAAAGAATGGCACAGTATTAAGATTTAGAATGATTTATTTCAAGGTATTTGTGTATAACAATAACACTACTGTTATAAATATACAAGTAACCCTATCATACTAGCGTATTTTTCTCTACATATGGACTCTATCATGTTTTAGATAATACTGTCTTGAAAAAACGTCATGTATCGTTTTGTATCAATACACCAGTTGACGATATGATAGCTGTATCAAACTTAAATGTATCGCAGTGCATCCCAGCCCTACATCTCTCTGCTTTTTATATCTTTGTCTAACCTACCAGCATGTAATCTATACACATGGTATTGGGGAAGTTGTCTAATAGTAATGAAAACCACCTGTTTGGTTTGTGAAGTGTTTGATGAGGGTTGTTAGGTATAAAAGTTATTGATATGTCAATGTAATGTGTTAAGGGGTATAGCTGATAGAGGAAATGCCCAATTAGGTTCAAAGACAAGCACTAGCTGGTTATTGATACTGGACTTTATGTAGCAGAGACCAATCCAAAGACATAATGAATACTAAAGCACATACTGACAAGTGGCATGTAAGTAGCATGTACGCTCCCTTGTATCTCCCTATGGATCTGCCTGTGTGCAGTGGGGTGCACCAGTGTGTATCCACAGGTATTAGTTGGAGATGGGTATCTAGTGTGCGTCAGCAGGGTTACATGGCTGGTAGATATAATTCACCAACTACACTGTACATGTCTTAATGTTCCAGTTTAATGTTACTGTGTCATTCTTACGTCATGTATATTTGTGGTACTATCCTGCTTATCATCACACAGGTACTTGCTCTGAAAATAGTTACAAATACCAATGTTGACAATGTTCCTCAACAATATCAATGTTGACAATATTCATCAACATTACAATGGAACAAACCATGCAGTAAATCCTAACTGATTAACTAAGTTCATTTTCTTATGTTCATCATGGCTTATGGTAACATAACTTGAGTTTGGAAGGGAAAAACTGTTCCTATTTTCCACAGTCTTGCTCTAGTAGTTTGTCTTACTCTGTTGATTACTAGATTAAATCATTCAGTAATATGGATCTGAAAAATGACCAGTTACTAGGGCAGCCAGTGCAGTGCACTTTCAACATCAATGTCTATGACTCTTAAGTTGTTTAGACCGCCTCCGTGGTGTAGTGGTTTGAGCGTCCGCCCAGAGAGCGGAAGGTCGCGGGGTTCGATCCCCAGTCGCGTCATACTAAAAGACGTTAAAATATGGTACTTGTTGGTCCCTGCCTGGTGCTCGGCATTAATTGGTACAACAAAAACTGGTCGGCTTGGAGTCAGTATAGTGTGTCTGAGTGGGGTATTCATGCTTAACTGCGGCATGGTATCTCAGTGAGCTAGCACTATAAAACCAGCTTAAGTGTGGGCTAGTACAAGCAGTGGCACATACACATACACATACACACGCATGCACGTCGTCATATGAGCGAAATATTCTCAAGTA
>VKKT01005751.1:14822-32197 GCA_008038995.1 Haliotis laevigata | reverse complement strand
GGCACAAATGAAAAAAGGAAATATCCGAAGATTTCCGAGTGTTACGAAGTTTTCCGAGTGCAAGTCAAAATATCGGTTTTCGATCAGTGTATTGCAATACGTATCGTTTTCATGTCTGAACCGGTAAATACCGGTAAGCCGGTTATATTGTGCAGCCCTAGTGATAACAGAAAACAGGATACATTTGTTGTTTACTAACAATAAATTTCAAATGATCATCATCATTGCTACAGTCATTTATTCTAAAAACAGGATTTAAAATATTTGCCTGGTGCCCTAAGGCACACCTCAGGAAAAAAATATATTTCTATCCCTGGTGTGTCTATGTCAGTATCTGTGTGTCTGTCCATTGGTGGATCCGTGGGGGTGGGTTTGAGGGGTTTCGGCGCCTCTAATCCAACTTGTCTGCCTCTTGTTTTGGCTGGTGGTGTATGTTAAGTGAATAGATTTGGGGAGAACACAACTATTCTCTTGAGATTTGCACTAGTCTTGGACAAATTGACTGCTGCCTGTGTCTGTCCCTTATAAATCAATATGGACGTGCTGAATAGCGGGTTAGTATTGTTAAGTATTTAAGAAGTCTTGTCAAGCTATTTTTGGGTGAACTTGATGTTTTTCTTTGATGGATGTGCTGGTGTGTTGTGTAAGATGCAGAGATGATGTATAGATGATTTCAGTCATGATTTGTGGATTACACAAAAGTTGGATTACACAATGTGTGATCTACAGGTTGTCAAGATTCCAATTTTGAGTGGAAGCCACTGTTCCTGAAAGGCTTAGATAGCTGACTTTATGCACTGGCAATAAAGTCCCTCACTCTGAGTGCATGGGGTTGAGTCCCATCCAAGATTCAAACCAATGCACTCAGAATGAGGGACTTTATTGCCAATGCATAAAGTTATTGAATCTCGGATGGGACTCAACCCCAAAGTGTTCTGCTATCTCTACTGTACTAAGAAAGTGTAATCCCTTTAACATAGGTTACATTTGACCAGTTTCTAAAAGGCATTGTTCACAAATCTTAGATGTTTTTTCTGACAACATTCAGAATTTCTGTCAGTGGGGGTGTATGACCAGAGCAACTTCTGCTTACCAGCTAGCATTACATTAAACTGTTAATGTCAAAGTTATTGCCACTGCAAGCAGTGTGTTTGAAAGGTCACATCAGGGTGTCATTGTTGCAAAAGAAGTGACTATTCAATTTCTCTGCCATGTACATATATTATCCCTTAAGGAAAATAATCTCACAATGATGTAAGCCTGAATGAATTCATACTGAGAAAATAATGGTTCAGAATTGCACATTAGTATGCGAAAGCTACATCAGTCAGTTGGTAACAATTACAGGGTCCTCTTTATTGCCCTGAAAGAGTTAACTTGTTTCCCAGTGACTCATCTTTGAAAGGCAGCCCTGTGAGATCCTAACATTCACTGTTGTTGTTTTTCACAATGATCCATGTTAGGTAATTCTATACAAGAAATGGAGGCAAATGCACTTTTCCACCCATTAAGCAATCATTCCTATAGTTAACATGCATTCATGTTTACTTACACTGTAGGGCATGGTAAGATCTTGCTCTTTGGAATAAGTTCATATGAAAGAATGAATAGGTTGTGTCTGGGTTTTTGATGTGGCAGTTCAGGGTATGAAGGAAAAAATGATTACATTGACTCAAGCATGCTGTACATACATACTTCAGCAGTTCTCATTCTTTTATTTCCTCCTATGTCTTTTGTAAAAGCCAGAACCATTCGCTTTCATGGACTGTGTGGTGTATGCAAGATGTGTTTTTTCTGTCCCGGTACAAGTTATGAGGTTAGAGTTCATTTTACATTTTCACAACTGCTTCCATGTTGAAGTGGCTCGAGCAACTGAATGATGCCTGAGTTTAAAGGACAGGAGAAGGATGGTGGATTGATTCCTAGGCTGCACCATACCGAAAGACAAGAAAGATGGCTCTTGTTGTTATCATGCCTGTTGTACTTCACTATGGCGATAGAACAAAACTGGTCAGTTTTGGGGTCCATATGACTGTCTAAGGCGGGTATCGAACTCATCCTTCTTAGACAGTTGCATTTTATCTCAGTGGACTGTGTCTATATAACCAGCCTAATCCCGGACTAGTGCCAGTAGCCTCTAATCTCTGAACACAGTTCTTCACCTCACCAATATTTCACGAGTAAGTCCTCAGTAGGATTCCTTCACAATCCCAGAAAAACGAAGATCACATGGACTGCGATTGGAAAAGACCTTGCTGTCTCCTTTGGCGATGTTAGATGTTTCTACTGAATGTTGTTGGCCCAAAAGTCTGGTGCTCACTTCCATCTGTGGCAAAGGAAGATATCCCCTGATATGATCCCCTGAAAGATGACAGCATGTCTTCATGGATGGCTGTAGGAATTAGCCCTTTTAGTTGGAGACGCTGTAGCCAATATCATCCATTTTCACCAACAGAGAATACTTTGATTGCTACATTAATATGCTGTCTGGATGTGTGGTTAGTTCTTGTGCAGCCTATAAGGATAGAAAATATGATAGTTGATACATGTGAACAGTTAAGAGTGTACTTTACATATGCATACTGTACACTGCTATGACCTCTCTTTGGTCACTGTACCCTATTACACACTTCCTGTTTGAGTATTACAAACTATTGACATCAATATGTAGAAAAGATTTGATTATTCCCCACCATAATGCCGGGTAGAGGATATAGGATCATAGTTTGTAAGTCTTGAGGACAAATTATCTCAAAAACTATTCGGTTAGAGAAACTTTACATAAATATGATAATGGGGTCGCTGTCATGATATCAAGAAAATTAAGAAGCTAGTGTCTTAAGATTTTGTTGTTTTAGAGTTATGGCCCTTGTTCTTTGCTTTTCGACTTGTTGCATACTCCATGGGTACATGTTTTCACAGTCACTAGTGATGTTACATTACATTACAGCTGTTATATTATCAACACTGAGTTTGAACATTGGTGTATTTTTATTTTCAAGGGCATTTAGTGTGTATTGATTTCACATTTAATATTTTCGGATGACAAAGAAACAGTAGTACCTATCACTTCTTATGGCTTTATCGGACACTTCAGTATTATTATCTACGATATGAACGAACAAAATTCTGATGTGCACAGCGGTAACACTGTTAATAAAGTCATATGGCGTCTTACTATTCCAGGTTTTATAGCAATAGCATTATTTGCCAACAGTTTATTACATTTTCAGAAAATGAAAAAACCCATGCACATCTGTTGCCATCTTTCACTGAGTATTGAACTAAAGGAAAAACTTATTGACTAACATAGCATACTTCTCATATAGTAAGTGTTGTGAAACTTGTTGACTTACTTCACTCACACATGCACAACAGGAACACAACCAGATGTTGATTTCCTTCATGCTTGCTAAACATGTTAAGTGGACAGATGAGTATGTGATGACATTTTGCACCGAGCGATGTTATCATAATATGTAGACTGCACTTAGAAACTTTTCCAGAAATGAGGATTTTTTACCATTGTTAAAGTCATACAGATATAGTCTGTTTCTTCTTGAAATTGTATCTTGGAATCATTTTCAGTAGACTTAAGGGATTAAAACTCGGGAGGGTCTTTTAGGTTTCCTTCTATAGTATTTGCACGTGGATTCTTCAGAGTCATTCAGGGTTTTACACAGACTTTTAAACATGGGAGTCATGGTGACTCACAATATTTATTTTTGGGAATCATTTTCAATATTTGGGAGTCATGAAAATTTAATATTTCTTTGTGGTAATCATTCTCAGTATGTAACTGTCTGTGTCACACCACCAAATGAAACTACAGCATTGTTCAATTCAAACAGCCAGGATTACTGTCTCCTCTGAGTTCTCTGGAACAATCTGACAGCTCTGTAAAAGTCACACTATCATCGAACAATATCATTTTTTGCTTATCAAATCGATTTTATTGAACTGAATTGTGAGGGCCACCTATAAAACTTGCGTCAAGCTTGACTCGAATGATAGTATTTTGAGAGTCGTTAACAAAATTGTTGCATCAAATACGCAGGAGTCACGCGTCATGTAAAACCCTGCCCATTGACCATTTCAAACGCTAGTTAATGTGTGGGCTTGAATATTGGCCAACCAAAACTTGAATATACTTCTTGCAAGTGTCAGAAGTTCCTTGCTGAATGACTGGCAACGCTTGATTGTGAATCTTAATTCTACTCTGCTGAAATACTCTGTGATCATGTAGTATGTTGCTGTGGTGTGTCTGGTTATCAAGGATGTATCTGAAACACTTCCTTCTTCCTTAGCTTGGTTTGCCATAGATCCTGATGATGCATGGTTATTTATTGAAGATGCTGAAGAGCACTATAAATGTCATAGTTTATTTCCATGGTTACCTCATATACCATGCTATATAATCCCTAGTTTATGTAGATGTAACTTAACAACACCAGTTTGTGTTTTTTATTTGATATTTTGCAAATTTTTATAAGAGACGTGTATGCCAAGTAAGCCATGTCAGCCAGTCTGTTCAATATCTGCGAATGTGAGTCTCATAAAATTCAGGGTCAGGTTAGTACCTCATATGTTACAGTATAGGAGGCACGAATGCTACGAGAAAAGTTACGAGATCTTAGGCTTACGAGAGCTTTGTGAAACGAGGCCCAGGAAGGACCAGTAGACTTCCAGTTCCACATTACAAGTGGACTACTACGCAGCAGTAGATCTAGACTAACACATGTAAAGATGAAAATAATATCATTCTAGAAGGGTGCTAATGGGAATTCTTAAGTCTCTTTAATTTCAACAACTTATAATTAGCATTGTGTTTAAGTTCAGAAAGGGAGTATTGGAATGTGATTGTTTTTTTAAAGTATGCTCATTTATGTGAAGTGGTGAAAATAGAGCAGTTTGTGAAACTGACCATGTGTGTATGTATCAAGCAAGTTATGCAGAACAACGTCCCTCGGCAACTGTTTTTGGGTTGTCCTTAAATATGAAAGTTACTGAAGCAGAACTAGAGATGTGAAAGTATGTAACACTAGACATGGACAGTTGGCTCCAACTAATACAGGATTGAGGTTACTGGTACCCATGAATCATTCAGACAAGATGCTTCCCATGGCAAAGTGTAATTTGTGTATGACAAGGAATGGAAAAAAAAGGTTATTTAAGTTGATGAATAAACTCTACACGTCATATCTTGTGTTTCAGTATACAGTATGGAGCTTGTTGTGGCTGGGCTGGAACCTCTTTGTTATCTGCATCTATCTGGAGGTGGGAGTGTTAAGAAGGGTAAGTTGCGATACTGTCGAGACTTCAGCCAGCAAGTGACAGGGTACATGAAATAGAGACCCGCATTTACATACTCTGTGTGTGTGTAATGCAGGGGTGGAAATAACTTTAAAATTGCTAGTGTACTCCGGTACAGTGGCACATGTAAAATCACTTGCCCTGATCAGTTTTCCACTATACTGTCCGTTTTCTTGTTGATTTTTTTAATAAACAACATGAACATTGGAAAGTCAACTGGACACCAGTACAACATGATATACAAATTTGCTTGCCTGACAGAAAAAAACACTGGACTCAGACGTTGGGCAATGGGTTATTTCCACCCCTGTAATGGCAGATTTACCTGCACTATCAGTGACTGAGAATCCCTTAAGTCTTCATACACTGATACAAGAAGGTTATGAGTAAATATTTCCCATCAATTTCAGTGATGAAGTGAACTAAGATGTTAGAAAGGATAATAATGCCTCGTGGCTTGTAGGGTTGAATTTCCTGATTTATGTAGAGAATAGTTGATATTCTACTCAGTGTTAGACATGATAGATGTATGTTGATTTACAATATGTCAATTCAGATATATGAAGAAATCTGCTGCATTTCGTTTCAGGACAAAGAGTTGTACATATTAACAATTGGAACAAAAAATAAGAGTTGGTGGTTGGAACATGGAGTTGGGTGCACTGTGACTAACACCTCGTGGATGAGCTCCGTGCCTCCAGAGGCAAGCCGCCCCATCCCACCGGAGGAGTTTGTGGATGGCTGTATCCTCCAGTACTATTATGTGGAAGTTATTCATGCTGCTGTGCAGTGTCTGTTATCGGTGAGTCCTCCACATGCCACACAGTCATTTGGCAAATGTGGTAATGGGTAACTTCTTTGAGGGGCATTTTAGAAGTTGGGAAGTACAATAATGACAAATTTTATGGATAACAACTTCTTCTATTTCATATATGTGACATTTTGATATAGATTCTTGTACTGTTATTGCTGTTTTACAACAGTACTAGAATATGTTTAAAAATGTCCCACTTAGGAAATGCAAGAATTTTTTAGACATAAAATGTGTCTTTATTATGGTAATGGGTAAACTTAAGGCTTATACTTCTTGCAACAAGGCAAAATTATGTGGGGGAAATTATATGAAAAATGTGTTTATCCACTGGCATAGATCCTAAAATATGAATATAGAATTAAAGTGGCAAACTGTATTTATGCTTTATTTTTAGTCAGTTTTATCATAAAATGGTAAATCTATTGCACTTGATGGTAATTCCTGAAGAAAGTTATTCATCACACTGTTGATGTGTATGGTTGAAAGGTGTCATGAGCCTCTTTGTATATTTTGGGGGTGATCAGATGAAGGTACTATAACCCAAAGGACAGAATATAACTTGGATATGAGCAAGAAATTCCATGCCTGCATCATTTGGAAAGTAAGTTTGAAATAACATATAATGGACCAATATTGCTGTGTTGCTTGCAGCTTCTGGGTTTTGTGGTGTCGTGCGTCACAATCTACGCCTACACAGAAGAAGAGGAGTCTTGTAAGTACATTGCCAAATCTCGTACTTATAACCGCCCCAAAGTGAGTGCCGTGGCCAAGTACCAACCAGTGCAGGTGCGTGACAGCTGGTGTCTCCCGACATACGTCTCATACACGGACAGTATTGAATGGTCCAATCAGAACCCTGCTCCAAATCAGTCCGAAGCATGATTTGATTAGTTGCTCGCTGGTCGAGCAGCCGCCTTCAAGCTAGTCAGTTTCAGGTTCGTTTCTTTTGCCAAAAATTGATTTCATTGGTGAGGTGCTCCCTCTCCTTACTGTCTGCTACAGTGCTGCTAGTGGTAAAGATTGGAGTTGAATGTTGCCTTGAACAGCATTGGGAGGGGTACTAACTTCATATTGTTGGTGGTTTTTATAAAATTATATATTTCTTAATTGATTTTTGAACATAAGCCTTCATTTATCCCTTTTGTATTTCATTTCCCTGTAGTCATAGAACCCAAGTTGTTATCCTTGTCCTGATGTCATACCCTGTTTTATGTCCACAAGTGGTAGAAGTTATTCACCATGATGAGCCTAATGTATTCTTTGAAATTGACCAAGCCATAGACAAGAAGTTAAATTGAATTTCAGAGATTGAACAGAATAGAGCAAATAAAATTCAGCTAAATTCAGTGCAAGTATATATCCCTTCTGTGATACTGCTTTCTGTAACATGCCAAAGAACAAAACTGGATTGTCAGGTAAATGTTTAGTCTTATGGAGATGCGATTATGAAGATTACTTACAGATAACTCTAGAATATAGTCAGGACGCTTTGTATGGCAAATACCAAAGTCTAGTCTGACAAGTAATTGGTTCTTTATTGCCAATCCACCAAGAGTAAGCTTAACTAAACGATGGATTGTCAGTATAAGTTATGGGCAGCCATTTGGTTTCAGAATATTGAAATCAACTCCAATTGTTACCAGCATAACCAAACAGGCATTTTTGTTGTATTTTCATTGATGTTGATTTAAGAAGCCTTATTGGCTGTTATGCTTTTGAAATTTTGATAAAACTTGTGTACTGAAGACACAAGTGCCTGTTGTAGCCAGCTGCGGAAGCTATCTAAACCAGCACTGCTTTCACTTCATCAGTATTTCACTTTCACTACAATAAGATTTCATTGTACTAAGGTTGTAAACCAGGGGTGTCCATCCTCATCAAGATGAAATCTGCAGTAGCAGTGTTATGCTGGTTTGGAAGAGTCCATTCTATCAAGCTTCGCTCACTTCAGGTCATGTAGACATCACTGCAATAGATCTCACCAATAGATATCCATTTAAGTGTTTTCTCAAATCATGTTAGTTAAAACGAATTTAGTGACATCAGTCTCCAAGCATACTGATCAAATGATGGACCCTTGACACAGTAAACTGCTTTCTGTTGCATCTGTACGAGCTTGAGGAGCTGCCCTCAGGATCTTCACTGGCAGTTTTCTCACATTCCCATAGCTTCACACAATCACTGATTGTTCCTTTGTGTTCTTGGTCATACACGATCCCTAGCAACCTGGTATATTATGTGAGCAAACTTACATTAACTCGGTGATATGGCAGCACAATGACACTGGATGTATCGATCAGTGGTTTGTCTGACCCTGACTCAATTATTTATATCAGGCGGGTGATCCAGCTAGAATATGCCTTGAGTGCTGCGTTGTACAACATACGGGAAATGTCATTTAACATACGGGAAATGTCATTCTTTTTGGTCAGTGGCAAGGTAGATAATTCTGTTATATTCTTCATGTTTCTAAGATATAACACACTATGAGGATTCCAGTGGGTAGATTGGCGTTGCTTCGGATTGGATCGTCAGGGTTCTGACTTGCGGTGGTAACCATATCTCTCAACTGTTCACTCTCAACGATTTTAATTGACTTATTGCTACAGAGCTGAGGTAGCAAAACATCTGTATTTTGTGATGATTCCAACCTGATTAGTACACAGAAAGTTGCATATCAGAATGCAAGCGTTTCGCGCAGTTTTCATAGGATTACCATTCATGTACATTTTGTTGTTAGTGTGGTACATGACAAGTCAAGACTCTAATTAGAATAACTAGTGGAACTGCCTGGAACTTTGTGTAGTGACAAACCAGTATCAAAATCATCTTATGGGGAGCAGCACAGAGATATGGTTTCCACTAGGTTCTCACAAGGACAAGAGCCAAAACAAGGGAACTTCCTTTCTTTTTACCCCCCCCACAGTTTACCATCTTCATATAGTAGTATACATGGTGGGCAGTTTTGCAATTAATCATTATAATCATGAATGAAAGATGGCTGCTCTATGTAACGCTGAGTATCTGTAGATTAATTAATAAGAGAGGTTTTTAGCAGAGAGACTGAATAATGCGTTTCCTGACATTTACTACGTAACATTCTTTTCTTGATTTTTTAAAAAACATTATTGTTACCGTTTTATACATTTGGGTGTCATTGTTTTAAATATGTTGAAATTGTTTCTGTATTCCCTGATGCTTGTGAATGCAACACTTACTGCAATTCAAATATGTTGGAATCTCACTTCTAAGCTTGCAGTCCAATGTAGGGGAAGTAACTCTACACACTCAAAGGACTTGGTCGTAGAGCATAACCTGTACTGTTGGGTGAAATGCCATGCCAGACCAAACAACATTTGGTACTGGAATGGCTGAAAACATTATGATGTGATTTTTATTTAGGTGTCATTTGCCTTACCAAAGGTCTCATATTGGACAAAACACTCAATGACTACCAAAACTTTAAAGACTGTCACGAGTACAGTCTTATGAAGGATACAGAAAGAAGGCTTAGAAGAAATTGTAGGATTGCCCCAAGTGTCATCAAATCTTGTTCTTGTGGGAAAATTGAATTTTGTATAAAGACAACTACTTTCCAAATTTCATGTACTCCAACTTGCAGCACATGCTAGTCCAAATAACGATGACAAATTAGAACACTAAAAGTCATGAAGTACTCCAGGCCCAAGAATATCTTTATCATTAGATACACTAAAACTTTTGTCAATTTGCACCCGTTTTTTTTTTATTACAAAACATCACCAGGTTCCAGCTCTCCATGAACCTGTTTCAACCCCCGTTCTTGTGCCCAGCACTACATGTTGTAAACTTCCAAGCACTGACAGTATTATATGGATGTCGTCTAAGCCCAGAAATACCTTCAGGTTGAGTCTCCACTCTATCTCACTATTACTGCTGTCATTTTAGTTCCAATTATTTTGTTGACAATGTCTGTCCGTCTTTCTCTTTGCAGTTGATTTTATCCACGGCTATGACACAAATCCCTCTGATCTAGCCGCCATCAGGGCCTCCTATATGCAACTGCAGCCTCTTTTTACAGATGCAACTAAAATTTAAAGGTTTCATTTTCGAATTGACCTGTTAGCATCTTGAGTTGCCTTGATGACTAACTCTCCCTGGTTGCCCAAATTCTAGAACCTTGTTTCCTAGATGATATCCATGTTTACCACGTGATATTCCGTTCTTGGATTTTCTTTTTGGTTCTGTGGCTTATGTTTTCTTTTCGGTTATGTTCATATTTTCCACAATTCATATTTACCATTTTCCCTTCATAATGAATGATTGCAGCTTCATATTTCATGATGGCAAGCTCACATTATCAATATCTGTGAATGGCAATATTTGGGTCACGCTGACCTGACCCTTATAGGTCATGTTGACCTATTATTTTGATAATTAGTGAATGAAAATGGCTGCTTTTGCTTTCAATTCATAAACCAAGCTGTTTTCCCTTTCCCCTTTGACATGTCAGTACCTTCTTGTCCTTTCCTCTCATTTGCTGTATTTGTCTCTTTCAAACAGGGACAAAGTAGATTATGTCGTTTTTTCTTTCTAGGAAATTTGAAGGCGCTGATTCAAGATACATGCATTGACGTAAAATTACTCTATAAACTTCCATTAGGGTCTCTGGTGTTTTTATCATTCAATGGTAACCGGAGCTTCCCTAGATGTTTTACATCCAGATTGATTTCCAAACTTTTTGGACAATGTAGTGCATCTTTTGTTTCCCCTACGAATTACTTACAGAAATGAAAACAAGAAACAGTTACTTTTGACTGAAGAACTGTTAAATGAGAGCATTCTTTTGTTGATAGTATTGTATGAATATTTATTATTATTATTATTATGGTAGTATTGCCATTATCAGGAACTATATAAAATTATACATGATACATGACAAATGTTTATTCCGTCAGCTATTTTTACACAAATGTGGACTTCTTAAAACCGTTTAGAATTTATCTGATTAATTTGTCATATAGATAATAGTATACAACAAGTGGGACTTAAATCAAATTAATTGTCAAAAGTATTTGTTATGTATATCATAGTTTATTAAAACCCATGAACTCAGATAATAGATGGTTCCAGTTACTCAGGACTCAAGATCTCAGATGGTAGTTATAACATTGGATTCAGCATTAAGAGAAAGCACTAAGACATAATGTAAAGTGTTAATGTTTTCAGATGATCAGTACATCCGTTACACACAAGGTAACCATATCCCCATCATGGGCAGCACTCCATATTTGTTATCGTTTGTAACCCTCACCATCCTAGTCACCCACTCGCCAGCAGTACTCTCATTCTAATCCCACTAACCCCCATCATTTCAGTTGGCCATTGTTTGTGCGAGGGTGTTTGCTTGTTTACTTGTTTATTTATGTGTTGCCATTGTAGTGATCTTTGTCATGGTATGTACGTATTTGTGAACGTCATGAAACGTGACTGTCTGAAAACGACACTAGTACTTTACCCTATATATTTTCTCTGCTGAGGCTTTCGAAATTTTGCATGGACATGTTTTTTTCACTCTGTCACCCAATTCTTTACTGAATGCCATGCCACTTGTGCATTTTGTTGACCTTATTGCAGTCATTTAGTTGGCTTTTGTATCTCTTCCACATCATTTAGGTGCATGTGAGGCCTTATGCAGAGATAACTTCCATTGTGCTTATCAGGAAAAATATACATAAATTTGAGCAGCACTGATTTTCTGTGAGGAGATCAGGATGTGAGAATAAAAAGAATCAGTTGTATGATATATGATGAGATTATGTGCTAGTTATGTTCATGCATAGTGAAGTCGTAGTTTCTTAACTTAGACATTTTTACAGTAGACATACAGATATAATGATCCTGTTTGCAGTTAAATGATTGACAAAAGGCATTGTTGTGAATGCTATCTCTAACAAGTGTAGACTGCTAGATGACATGAGTGCAATATGTATATCATCATTATCAGAAACGATTTTGACGATAGGCATGAAGAAATCGATATATGAATGCAGACTTACTAATAACCACTATAACTAAATATCTATTTATCTATTTTGATAATCAGCAGGTTATTTTTTGGGACAAAGCCTTTGATTTGAAATCTTTAAGCATCATTTCATATAATTTTAAATTGTGTTAAATTGTTTCTAAATTTGAAGCCTTTTAGCATGAGAAATGTATGATCCATTCTTTGTTTTTTGTTAAAGCAGATTGCACAAACATTCCATGGTAAATCAAGACTCATCACAATCAACACACTATCTCTTGTTGTCCTTCATGATCATGTCATACTTACAGATTAATATTGAGTGTTTGTTTGTCCTCGCTAGAAAGAGCTTGTTGCTGATGTAGTCATCTTTGTGTAATTGTTTAGTGTCTGTGATCCTCTTGTTTAATCTGTTTGACAATCGCATTGCAGCCAGCCCAGCCAATGATGAACTGGAGTTTGTCAAGATGCGATACCGCTCCCCAGCACACAACGCTTACAGAGACAATCAGACATTTGACCACGTGAACATGGCTGAGTTTACCACGCTGGAGATGCCCCCCAGCTACGATACCACAATGAGGGATAACAGTATCGCGGACACGACCGCTGCCAACCTGTACTATGCTTCTGATAGGCAGAGTGTTCGCAGCAAGGCGAGCACGCGGTCCAAACGATCTAATCGCAATGGCACAACAACTATAAACAATAACTATGAACGGAGAGAGGAACTGCCATGGGTTCAGATCACGCCATCAGCGCATGGGGACAACACTCATCACAGGAACTACCCATAGTGTACATGTCATATCAGTGGATGTGGGATATTGTGCTTTAGTGTGTTTTAACTTATATGTGGAAGAGTCGGCACCACTTTCGCAAACCCACCGGGATCAGTCGGAGGTGCATGCTGCACAGTTCTCTGACACTTGACCTCTGGAACTGTTCTGTTTGGACATGTGATACTTTAACATGTATGTATGTGATGACAGTGCTGTTTCTTTATGTGTGATGTGATATGATGCAGGTGGGGATAAATCTGACTTGCATGAATTCTGTACCTCAAGGATAGTGTCAAGTGACTGGTTACCATGGCGACCTTTTTGCAGTTGATCTCATACCTCGTCATATGTCATGTCAGCGATACCCTCCTCTTGTAGTTTATATCATACAATATGGCATACAGGACCCTGGCATGGTAAACTCATCTCCCAACCTCATGTGGTCGTATATTTAAGCTGGGTAATCTTCAATAATCATTTTGCAATTTAAGTTTCTTGAACATAAGTAGTAAATGGATATGCAGGGATGTGGAAAATCAATGTTATGTGAGTTGTTGTAAGAAGTGTATAAACATCGCCAGCATGACATTCCACTTAGTCCGTGCATTGTTTACTTCCTTGTTCTGATTTTGATCATGCTTTATGATACACTGTTTGATCATGCTGACTGGTTGATCAGAGTACCATGCAGCCAGTTGTGCAGGGAGACCACTCTTCCTGCTGAAAACATATATTTTCAATATTGTTACAGCTAAGCAATGGATGCCCTCCTATTTTGTGTCAGGAAAAGTTGCAGATGTTCTAAAATTAAGTCAAAGGCACTGAATGATGTATTTTGTGAGAGCCATATTTGATCAGTTATATTCTGGACAAGTATACATGGCCATCAGACAAGGGAATTTTCTTAGTTCCCTTGTCAAGGGAGAACTTCACAACTTTGATATTTCCACACCCCTGCCTTTTTATTTGTTAGCCTCTGTAAAACGGTATTGTTACTTGACTAAACTCTCGAAAGTGCTGGATTGTGGTAATTAGCTGTATGTTTCAGACAAAAGTGATATATATGTATACTGCGTTATGAGATATAGTTACTGCTTATGCTTCATAGACTGCTCATCTGCAGGTACACTGTTATATCATTGTATGCTGTTGGCATGACAAGCTCTGTTTGGACGGCTTGCTGAAGGCACTGCCATACAACTGGCTCTGTTTATAGGTATTTACAGCTGAAGTGTGATAGATTCTCAAATAAATAAACTTTTTGTAGGCTTAGAAATTTTTCCATTTTTCTAACAGAATGTATTAGTTTATTTTAAAGTAAAAGGAGGATTAACAGTTGATCTGTAAAATCTTTAATTTTTGTTTCAAGTATGTATTTAGCAGCTGCCAATAATTTTCTTGTAATAAACATGCAAGGAAAGAAATTGGTTTCCTGTTTGTAAAAGTGATGTTTGTTTCTACATGCATTCCAGGAACTTATTTTATTTGGTTTTGAAGATTTGTTGCATTTATTAGCAGGGTCAAACTTAATTTGGTAATAGTGAATATGTTTATTGAAACATTATGACAGTAGTTGGTTTTTGTTAGAAATCCTTTTTTCAGTTCAGTTGTCTTTTAACATAAGCATTTCTGTAATAATATATTTATGAACTTCAGCTGCTGTTTGCTGGTACAGACTGCAAGGTTGTAAAAACAGAACATTATCTAAAGTATATATTTATCTACCTAAACTGTCTTCCACTGCTTAGCATGCATTTTGTTTATTATAAAGTTTCAGTCAGTAAGGGTGCGTAGTGAATAAATAATTGATCAGTTCCTTTTAGGTTTTTATCCATTGTTATGCGG
This sequence comes from Haliotis laevigata, assembly GCA_008038995.1. Lineage (NCBI taxonomy): Eukaryota > Metazoa > Mollusca > Gastropoda > Lepetellida > Haliotidae > Haliotis > Haliotis laevigata. The sequence goes on along the minus strand of VKKT01005751.1, from coordinate 17,436 downwards.
GTACATCGATAATTGCAAATTTGTAACAGGGAGTACATGTAATTTAGTCCCTCAGACTCTTAACAGGTTAAAGTTATTTCTGAAAAAAGATTTTGCAGGAAAGAGGAGCACCAAGATTTCCACTTGAGACAGCACCATGATCATAATCACTGTGGTAGAGGTGTGTATGTAATCTAGTTCAAGATGCACTGAAATGTCATTGTGTTTGCAGGTGTGTTAGACACAGTCGACAGGTGTTCAAACCAGTCCAGTCTGTCACTGCTGCAATGGATGTTAGCCTCACTTGTTACACTCACATGTTGAATGATATATTGATAATTGTAAATACGTATGGACACTATTGACTATGGCTGTCATGCAGGTATCGTTAATTATTTATGGCATCACTCACAATTATTTCTACTAACACCATGCTGTATATAGTGCAATAGGGGTTAATGTAAAGATCCATCGCATCCAAACGCCTTACATTTACCCCTTGTGAAAGCTATATTCTGTTTTGTTCTGCCTTGGGTATAATGATCATTCCTTCATGTTGATTTTACTGCTCTTTATTTGCCATGCACGTTGCAGAGATTTTTCTTATTTCTGGTTGTGATTTGTAAAAGAAGTCTTCACAGTTGTAAAATATTTGATGTTGATATTTTCAGAACTAGTTTCCTGATAGTATGGTTTTATTAACTATCCAGGATTTCATCAATATGGTGTGTGGTATGGTTTTAAGTGTGGAAAACTTTGGATATGGAAATCTGGTTTTGTAATGCACACTCATAATCCAGATAAGCAGTTTCTCTTTTCAGCAAAATTTGTTTTAACCATTTTGGACATTCAACTGTTTATTTCCTTAGTTGACTGTAAACATCTATGTAAGTTGATTTTATGAGTAGTTGGGATCACTTCCCTTTTAACAATGTGTTGACTTTATTGTAATATACTGTGCTCATTTGTACTTATATAATTGTGATATTATCAAGGGAACTCATCATATGCTGTTATATCATAGATTGTATTACTCAGTGTTCATGTGATTGATAATGGACAATGTCCAGCCAACATTGACGGATTATCATTTTTAAATCTTGCCATCTAATAGACAGGTTAGGTGACTGACTTTAATGATGCATCCTATGACTCTTTTTTTTTCATGTTTGTGAAATTGTCATGTATTTGTTTTTCTTCCCATCAGTTCATCTCATCAGCCCAGGCATAGTTTTGCTTTAAGGAGTTCAATCTGCCATTGTTAGGTTTCACAACTTACCTCCATTGTATTTTCATATCAACTTGAAAATGTGTCTTTGCCTTAATCTGGAAATGCTCAGCTTGCTTGGGCTCACAGTTGCTCTTGTTATGCTTTAGAATCACACTGGTCAGGGTTGGTGGAATGTGAACTGTATTACAGTTGGAGGTGAATGTGTTTGAAGGTGGTGCAATTTGCTATGTTGTGTTTCATAGCTGTGACAGGATCTGCTGTGTGATGGTTTAGTTCATGTGATGTATTATGGTCCTAGGTTTGTCAGCACTGTTTCTGGGCTTGAGGTGAACATCGTTGACCTGTATTACTTTGGGTTTCTGTCCTGTGTGAACCTCAAATTGTGATGAACTGAATGCTGTTCACAGCATCATTTAACAGATTTATCAAACCACTCCTCACTTTCTCGAGTAATTGTCTGTTTCATGCAAATCATTGAGGTGGTCTCTTGCATCAGCCAGATAGTCAGTCAAACACTCGCACTTCCCTCATAGGGATTAACCCTACCATTCCATTGTGTTTCGTCATTGAGGGGTTGGTATTTGTTCAACAAGGTTCATTTACTAGTGGATACAGACTTGTGTAAACTGACTGCAGTTTGGTGCAGGAGCTCTGGCAGCACATCTGTGATAGGAGGGCAGGAGTCACATGTATAGAGACAGTGAAACGCAAGGTTTGTGGATAGGTTGTACACTATGTCAGGCTCCAGACATGAGGAAGAAGTCACTGGATAAGAGAAGGTCCTGAATCAACTACACAATCTGTGTATTTTTATCACATTTAAGTGTTGTCCAACAGTGTTCATATGACTAGTATTCTTCATATACTTGGTCCTCTCTACACAGTAACTTTGGGATAGGGATTGGAAGACTTCACCTGTCCTGACTGAGGAACAGTGATGCAGGTACACATCGGTGTATGTATTTTACCAAAAGTTACTATTGGCTTCTTGGATATTCACATTCATTGTGCCACTCAGTTGTGCATAGGGCATGTTTTTTTGTTTTGACTACTCATGAAGTTTTCTTATTGAGGAGGCCAAGTTAGGATTGGCATTGTCAGATGTTATGGGTGCAAGACTTTTAACAAGGAGTTGCATAAATGCTCAATTTCATGTTGCACAGGGAGGGATGGGCGGAAATTGGAAGTCTTGAACTCTGGTGTAGGTATGGACTTCTGTCTGACCAAAACTTGCATTTTTTCACTGATGAATCATCTACATGTATGCATTGTGAGCTTGGGTATGCAGCTGTGCTATGAGCATTGTTCACAAATAAAACTACCATTGTCTTGAAGTGCGTGTTTTTATTTGGCATGTGCATTACCACGTTTTGTCAAAGGAGGCAAAGAAAGCAAAAAATGTGT
>VKKT01005741.1:89020-99759 GCA_008038995.1 Haliotis laevigata | reverse complement strand
TATTTTACCTGGATACGCAGCTTATCTGGGCCTCTGTTTGAGTGTTTGAGAAGAAAATGTACTGCAACATGATTAACATTTTAATTTTCTCCGGCCACACCCCTGAACAACAGCATGTCACATCCCTGAACGACAGCATGCCACATCCCTGAACGACAGCATGTCACACCCCTGAACAACAGCATGTCACATCCCTGAACGACAGCATGCCACACCCCTGAACGACAGCATGCCACACCCCTGATTGGCAGCCCTGTTTACAACGTCTAGACATACACTACAAATATCCACCTGAACAAGGTGAACATTTCCTCTTTAAGTTTGTGAAAATATTTACAATCTGAAAAAGAAAAGTCATGATGTGATGGCATGCCTCAGTTCTACTGAACAGAGATAAATATTACTGCTTCACATATTTGTTGTTCCCTACTCAAGCATGACGAGTGATGGCCCCGGCACATGACAATGTAAACATATCTAACAAACTTCTGAAGCACATAGGAAACACCCCAAGGTGCTGATTGTTTCCTACCTTGCAGGCACACTGCTTTGTTTCAACATTGAATGAAAGTTGATTTCTGTCTGACATTTATCAACTTCCAATCCAATGCTATCTGTGAAAACACGTTGAACTTATGTCTACTGGTATGTTATTTTGACCTGAATCTGCAGTTTTCAATGAAGAAGAAATTAGATGAAGTTGTTGACTTCCATCTCGTTCAGTTGAATTAAACAAAAATAGAACGAGTTATGAATGACATTATTGACATGACTGCCACTTGTCATTAAGTTGTGAGGTTACAAGTATTTAAATTATTTGATTGGCAGTGCTAGTGTTCTTACCTAGACATGGTACACAGAACAAGGAGGCAATGGTTCCAGACACTCTCGTGAAATGAATTTCCTGCTGTGCGTTGTCACATTTTATTCATGATTCTTGCTTACTGTTTCATCACACATATATATGTGATCAGATGATGTAAGTATATCCAGAGCAGTGTAACAATGTATTTTCCCACTTGATCGCTGGGAGGGCACTCCTCTTGAGCCTCACAATTACTGATAAACATGACTAGCCAAGCATCAGTGTGGTACAAATGACAAAACATTGCATCAGACTTTACCCAAAATACTTCATACTTTAACCATAACGCTTTTAAGATCTAATATAGTGAAGAAAATATAAATGACAAGATTTAATGATCAAGAACAATGGGAACTGTAACAATTTAATTACACATTGGCCTATTTGTCTTGTGATAATAGCCCAAAATATTATGTCAATATGTCCCCCAAAAGACGTTGTCATCAACTTGGTAACTTTGCTGGCAAGGATTCCCAGTAATATAAGTCACGGGGGTCCTTGTCAAACTTCGCAGTCAATCAGTCACGGTGACAAAAATCAATAAAATACAACATCTCATATACGCATCCTTCCAGTTTACGTCAGCACGTGGGGCAACACCGGTAAACATTGCCAATGGTGGCGAATATATACCCTGTCACGTATATCCAGGTCACAGCATATGTTACACACCTCGACACTGGACGTATTGTTGCACGTAGATTGCATTTTCTTTCACGTTCAACGACTAACTTATATCTAACATACCCTAAAACATCCTCGGCTGGTTTGTCGCTCATTCTGTGTCTCCGCGTCCACGCACTGACTGCGAGCTCCCTGCTATTGACACGATGTCAGTTTCCTCTTTGCACGTTCTCACGCAAAGCGAACTCACCTCGCGCACACAGCACGTGCCTATCCCAGCATTCAGCGCTCAACATGGAGGGAGAAGGAACGGGAAGTCTGGGGCCTCACACATTTCAATGTTTATGCTCCGGAAAACGGTTTTGTTTACAAACAACATTGATGCAGTACTAAAGCTGATATGTCTAAGATGTCGAGGAGAAAACAATCGAAGCCTCAACACATCTCAAGTAAGTGTATTTTGTGTTTATTTGTGTCAACCACCGAGTTAACCAGTTGGGCGTGAACTATTTTAGCATGCATGCACTCCATTACGCGTGCGCGCGTGACGTGATGGCAGCGTGACACATTCCAGGGATATATGCGTGACTTTGTGAATACCTCAGAGACTAATGACTGCATAAGTAAGCAGTTTTCTTGCCGCTGCATTTCTCTAAAACCTGTCTATTTTGAGCTCAGCGCGAATCGACTCACGTCGAGAGCACGTAGCATGTGCAAGCACGGCTCGCGAGCGGCTGGAAGTGCAAGGCACGTTATCTAGGCTAGCCTGTTCGGGCAGATTTCAGATCATGGCTCGATGCGTGCATTAAACGAAACGTGCTTTCGAGGTCGGGTCGTGGATTGCCGACAGACCTGAGAATTCTGCTCAGCCTGGTTGTATTGGCGACACATTGAGAGTTGACATCTCAGAGAGTAGACCGACTTGGAATTACCGCCTCTGTCGCTGGCTCACTGAGGACTACTGACTGTACAGTAAGTCTTGCAATCTGCCCCTCCCACTCCGTCAGCTGGTGCATTATGTATACACCGGTTTAGTACTGGGGTCTTAAATTAATTGATATTCAATGAGGAGAACCAATACTTTTAGCAAAATATATTACTGGCGTGTAGGGCTATCAAGAAAGGGAATTTCCTTAATCAAATTTGAATGATTAAATAAACCTCAGGAAAATTTATTAAACAGCGAGCAGAAGTAGAAATAATCAATATTGTGGTTGTGGATGAACTACTTAGCTGCCAAGTTGACATTATTTATTATAATAATTTGAATACTTGTCCTCTGTTTAGGTACATGCTCACAGTTTGGGCTGTTATAGTTACAACATGAATAAGAATAGCAGTTAAGAAAATGTTATTCCTGTGTTTCACCAGACAGGTGATTATTCACACTGACAAATACTGATCAATATATCATGAAGCAGGCATTGAGCCAGTGAATATTAAATCAGGAATTTACTGAAATAGTATTGCATTACAAGTTAATTTCATGAAAATTTCCCTTTGTCATTCCTCTATTGAACTGGCAGCATGGGTTTGGTACTTCATTGAATTTAGGTAGATTCACATGCTGTCTAAAAATAGATACATCTTAAGTAAATGTGATATGCCTGAGGCTGTGGCTGGCAGGGTGTGTTTATTATTTGCACAAGAAAGACAATGAATGGGCAACTCCAGATCCCGATATCTTTAGACAAGTGCAGCGGTCATATGACAAAACCAACCCAGCAAGCTATGTAACAAATACACCTGACAGGCAATGCACATGAAAGCTTTGGGTTAATAGGTATGCAAGGTAACAAATGATAAAGAAACAGGAAATAACTTGTCTCGGCTGGGTGAACAGTTAGCTGTATTGTTCTATTGGTAGGATACTGTGATAGGAATTTGCGAACTACATGAAGTTACGATTTTGAAGCGTGAAAAAAGAATATGATCATAATTTATGATAACCTGTTCAAGTCTGTGACTTTTCCCCGCAGAGTACCGTAACTGATAATGTCTCCTAAAAAAATACCTGGTTTCGTTGAATATTGTTAATAATAATAACAACATAGGAAATGAAACATGATTGTTTGGGTCTTGTTTTGTGTCGTGGGCATAAATTTCTTTTGATTGCTTTATCTGAATCAGCTGAAATCTGCCACCTGTTGAATCAGAATGAATTCATCAGAACAGATGCATGTATATAATATTCACTGTTGGGCCGGCAGGGAAAGGGCGTGGGTGTGCCAGTTGTCGAAAGGAAACCCTTGCACATCCCAGACACTTGGGTTTGAATCCCGGTTGGCTGCGATAGTGTTTCTAGATTCATGAGCTTTGTACCGATGCTCGCTGGTTTCACCGAAGTGGCAAATGTCAGATGCCTACATTATTTGAGGCTTTCTTCTTACATTAAGCAGAAATGTCATATTAAAATTGGAGTACTGTTAAAACATGTTTTCCCAACTCAGTAACTCATAGTTTGTAAAAAAATAGCTTAAATTCTTTCCTTTTACATATCTAATCTTTCCAAATTAAGGTTTGGAACTGCATTTTTTGTGTTGAATTTATTGAATTTACCTGAATGTTTTGTAACTATTGTTGAAGTGTGTTCCAAGTAATGAAATCTGGCATCTGATAGTGAAATTAAACTCCATGTTGATTAACATAGTTTAAGAAGTTGAATGAAATAGTAATCAGTTAATGATAGGGCTGCCACAAATCAACACTTAGGCGAATGTGATACACATCACGAATAATGAATGCAATAAGTGATGATTTGATGTATTACTCATTAATTTCAGTGAAACAACAGCAAAGTACAGGCTTTGATGTGTTTTCACCATGTTCACAATGTAAATTGTTTCAACAACTATCAGTGACCACATAATAGTCAAATTCATTATATACACGTGGACAAAGTTTTGCAACACCAATGATATAACCCCAAAGAGCAATTCATATTCACATCGTCATTGTGTTTGTGTGTGTGATTATTTTGACTCTTTTGGCCCACCATACATTGATTTTAGATGTGCATGTGCTTCAATCAAAGGCGAGCATCACAACAGGAGGTGTACCCATCATTAAGCAAATATCAAGTTTCAGTAAACTGTTCTTACAGCTCGTTAACTTGGAAAAGTAATTGATTTCCTTGTTGATAAGCAAATATGGGACCGCCTCAACTGACAACTGATCAAAGATGGCAAGTTATTGATATGCAGAATGCTGTCATGTTATTTAGGGCTATTGCAAGAGATGTTGTTTGTCATCTATCAACTGTCAGCAGATTGGCCAGAAAACATCAGCAGACTAATGACATGAAGGAACGGCGTTGAGGTTAACCATGAGGGGCAACTACAAGTGAGGATACAGTTAAAAACTGTGTATATCACATTGTTGTCCAACAGAATGGCCCGAAATTGCCTTGATCAAGAATGATAATAATAATGATGTGTGTTCTGTTACTGTGCAAACATATACGGTATGTGCTCAAAGTGCTTACATCTTTACTCCCGTCAAGCTGATCTGTTTGGCACAAGGTTAACAGTCATCTGGCCATCTCACCCCACTGGGTAGGGAAGGTAGGGATGAACCGGTACGTACCATGTTACAGTTACAGTACGTATTACGGTACAAGGCCTTTTCGGTTCGGTATATGCGATATGATCATAGTGCAGAAAATTGACAAGAAGAGCCAAACCGTATGTTATTTAATAGCATTGAAAAATACTAACCATAATCTTTCTTACTTTGAATGAACAATACTGTCATTTTATGACAAGATAGAAATGATGGTGCGAAAACCGGAAAATACTGAATTTTTGGATTGCATTACGGTAAACTGAAGGCAGCATCCTGTGGTTCTACAGATTCCATGGTATACCGTTTGACCCTAGATGAAGGTTGGTTTCTCTTCTCATGACTGATGTCAGAGCTCATGTTTGGCACCACAGAAACACTGTATATCACTATACGCACAACAGACTATCTTGGAGTTTGTATCTTGTGATGTTTGGGGTTCATCGATAGTGTGGATGCACATCTACCATGACTGTTCATTTGACCTTGTAATACTCAGGCATTAATTGACAACGTACATGATGGACATCCAAGACGAGGTTGATGTACCACATTTTGATGACCGTCCTCTGAACACAGCCCAGTTTTCATGGACCACAATGCAAGGCCACATCGTGCATGTGTCGTTGGTGATTTCTTATGCCAAGATACAGTCGCAGCTCTACTGAGTTTAGGTCTCAACCCCATACAGCCTATTTGGGACATTATGGATTGCAGAATACACCAAAGAGATCGCCCAGTACCAAATCTTTATGTATTGGAGTTTTCATTCATTCAAACATTTACAAATTTACAACATTCATAGTCACAATATGGCTGAAATACTGCCGATGTGACTTAATTTTAACTCAGTCACTCACTTATGCATTGGAACAATCCTTCCATCAAGAATGGAATGCAATAACTTCAAGTTCAACGTCTGACACAGTCAGTGACGAGGATGATCAGGGAAGCTGGTGCAGGTTATACCAGATATTGACAGTTAGCGCTGGGACGATACACTATGTCACGATACGATACATATCGCGATATTTTACCTGCGATACGATACGTATCACGATATATACACCTTGAAAAAATGACACGGTATCAAGACTTAAAACAACTTTTTTCAAGGTATTTGTGTATAACAATAATACTATTGTAATAAAAAAACAAGTAACTCCTGCATACTTGCGTATTTTGCTCTAAATAGGTACTGTAACATTTACAAGATAATACTGTTTTGAAAAAAAGTTGTGTATCGCTTTGTATCGATACACCAGTCCACGATACGATAGCTGTATCAAACTTCAATGTATCGCGATGCATCGGTGTATACCAGCCCTATTGACAGTATGCTCAGTTGTTAATACTTATGTAATTTCTTGATGATTGTATGCCAGGATCTTGAAATGACCACACTTGTTAACACCATGCGATCCTAGTCATCAGCACTACAAAATGACTCAGTGTTAGTCATGCTGACATGGTAAAAGATTTTCAGAGTTAAAACTGAAACTTATGCAACTGTTTCGTAAAGTTGAAATTAGACATTATGTTAAAGTGTTCTAACTGAACTAAATCTATGAAGCGCCTTAGCCTTGCATGTGCAACTACTCATTGTTAAGTGTACATTTGAAGCTGTAGCATGATGAAACACAGCATGCAAACATTGGCAGCTTCAATAACCCCTCATTTCTGAGGTATCTGTCCCTGCATGAAGAACTGAGTGGGGCTTACCTTCTTTTGAAATGTATATAATATGATCGGTCACTGACAGGCTTCCGATTGCTTTATTCTCTTAGATGTTTTTTTGTCCAGGGCCCCATTTCGCATAGCTCTGGTAGCGCTACGACTATTGTAAGTCAACGTTACAGTATAGGAGGTAGGAATTCTATGAGGAAAGTTACGATATCTTAGGCTTACGAGAACTTTGTGAAAAGGGGCTAGGATGATTTTTTGATCTTCACAGGTTTTTTAATGATATAGAAGCATGGCCAGCCAAAATGGTAGACATGCCCTAATGCTGTCTGTTGGCGGATACTGATCCCATTGAGTTGATCAGTAGAGGACCTAACGTTGAGTAGGCTGGAACCTCCACTTGTCATAGGATACTAACAGTATTCCTCTGTTTCTCAGCTTCTTCATCCTCACACCTGTGAAGATGGTGGGTTGAGGTTGTGGTTCACTTCTCTACAAGAGTACTGTGTTAAGCAGTATCCAATGCTGTTATGCTGCTCGAGCACAGAGGTGTAAAACTTGATTCACTCACGCACTCACACTCGTCACTGTCACTTGGTCCATGTTTGCAGTAGGCTGGTAGTTACTGATGATCAGTGATGTCGTACGACTCATCCGATCGTCAAACTGTTTAAGTATTTTCATTTAGTTATTTAAGTCGTATATCTGCCGGCCCCAGCCGTGATTTTCCTGGAATAATGTTGAAAGCAGCCTAAAACCCTACTCACTTCTTAAACTTTGTGTAGATTACAACTAACACATGTAAGTTTTTTTTCTTATTTTACGTGATTTAAGATTTTTTAATCGGATTTAACTTCAATGACCTTATTAGTCTTAATTAGGCCCCCCCCAAAAATGTTATAGTTCCGATTTCCTACATTTCAGAACTAGGGTAGGTAGGGAGGTAGTCATTGGGGTTTTTTTGCAAAATATTTTTACATTACTCATGTGTGAGAAAAAAATTTTAATTTATTATGTGGTGAGTAAAATTGTTAGGCTCGGCGGGAATATTTAGGGTCTTATTTGCTGGCATGACGAGTATTGGGTTATTTTTGTGTTGGTAGTTGTTAGGGACATATCAGTGTCAACTTCAACTGTCAGTGTGGATATCAGTTTCAGTTTGGCCATGAATGAAAATATGTTTACTTTATGTTTTATTTGTTTGATTGTCTATTCAGTTGGAGGCAGGAGTCAAGTAGAATATTTACATGGTCTCGTACTCAATTACAATACTAAATCTTCAAGGGGAACTGCTATGAAGAATTATGTTGTAAGTGTTTGACGTTACAAGTGTTGTTACTTTGTGTTGGATGATGGTCTTCCTTACTTTGTGTTGGAAGTTGGATGATGGTCTTGCTTACGTCGTGTTGGAAGTCGGATGATGGTCTTCCAGACCATTTCATCCAACTGTTCTGCCGTTGTAGATTTCTGGTGGCAATAATTCTGTTTTTTAAAGTGACGCTAAACAACAATAAAGCAACAATAAAACAATATCCAAAGTTGACGTAAATGTCATGACTGATTTCATAATTGTGACCATGGGCGTAGATGTTATTGTAATGAGAGGAAAAACCTGTGATTAATGAATAAATTGCAAGTGCAGTTTTATGTGCCTTTACGTTTACATTTCCCAGGAGAAGATTGAAGCCACACTAACTAGTGGCCGTGTCTTGATTGCCTGATGTTAGAGCGTGCAGGCTTGTGTTGAATTATTGCATGATTTCACCTACTTCAAAATTGTTGTCTTGGGTTGTTTGTAGTGGTGATAAAAAACATGAGTATAAATGTTTTGTTATTAACATGCAATTACAGACTTTCATATTCTTGGTGCATGAACCGGATACCTAGCATCCACTGTGGTCAGAAATCTGTGATGCCAGTTGTAGATGAGCCCATTACTGTCTTTACAAAATAAACCTATTTGTCAAACAGTGTAAGTTCAGAACATGTGACTTCCATCTCGTGTCAGTGTTTGAGACACAACAGAATTTGTCGTTACTCCAATACACTGATAGAGAAATGTACTGATCTGTCAGAGCTGAATTGATCGTCATCAAAAAGTACTGATTTGATCATTAGTATTTGTTCATGGTACCGGCTCATGTTCTAGTCCTGCAACATCCATGTTAGTTCCACAACATCCATGTATTGTTAGTTCCACAACATCCACGTTAGTTCCACAACATCCATGTTAGTTCCACAACATCCATGTTAGTTCCACAACATCCATGTTAGTTCCACAATTAAATTGTTGAAGAAATGAAGCCAAAATGGTGGTTCAGACAAGTAGACTCAAAGTATTTGGCACAGGTTGACCTTGCTCCCTAAACCAGTGAAGGAAAGATGTAGAAAATCTAGCCTGTCCACAGGACTGGGTGGTCAAATTTTTTACCAGTCCTGCCAAAATCTAGCCTGTCCTCCAAATATAAATAAAACACCATTTCAAGACTTAAAACTAGTTTGTTTTATTTTAAGCTAGAATTTAATATGCACACACAGAGCTTGGACTGTTAAATCTCTCCTAGTGGAATCATCTGATTATTCTAGTATCCTTTGGCAGTAAATATTCAAAAAGGTTATAATATAATAATTATTATGTCATTGGTTTGCTAAAACTGACCCGACATGAGGACGGACCAGATTTTTTTTTAACCTGTCCTCCACAAAATTCACCTGTCTCGGACGTTGGGACGGGCTATCTTTCCTACCTTAGCAACATCCTTAGCAATGCCCTTAGCAACACGGAACCCAGGAAATAGTTCTTAGCGATTGTATAGAAAAGAATTGGGGAAATCTTGTGTTCAGATTTCATACTGGAGCCGACTGAGTACTGTTGCAGCAGTAGTACAACCTAGTATTGAAACAAGAATCTTAGTACTTGTAAACATTGCAGTGGTGAGATACGCAAAGGGACTTGTCTACAAGGTGCCACTCAGCTTGTGCAGGGAGTTAGGTCTACACTGTTGACCATATGATTAGCTCGTATATTACTGAAACCCAGCTTATATTGATGACCGAGGTGATAAAGTCAGACAGTTTGAAAGTATTAATAGTATTTGACTAGTTTTGAATGAGGTACATTTCATGTAGCTGGAAGTGGGGAAGTGCCTGCTCCAAAGTCAACACGACGCTGAAGGCACTTGGTACATCGCAAGTGGTCGCACACAGGAATGGCAGCCAGTCCACACAGACTCTAGAAAACAATTTACAGTAAAAATCAATAGATTGCCCGAATCTGAGGCTGATGCCTTCACTGCTGTCGCTCGTTTCATGAATGCTCATGCATTCTTAGACCCGCAGACATTCTTAGCACCCAAGTAAAGCACTCCTCAGTCCGAGCTGCGTACTCCATTGCTCTACCACAACAAGGGACAACAACCGACCCAAAAAATAATAATGATTTTATTTATAGACATGCCTTGATTAATAGATGAATGCTAGGGAATGAAGTATGGCTTCTATTAGTGCACTTGGAACACTAACACACTTGTCTGCTGTTAGATCACATGAACACTTATTTCAATTTGGAAACAGAATGATATACTCATACACCTGATTTCCATGATGGTATTATGTAAAGGTGAAATGAAATGTTCTTCTCATTTACCTGTAATTATACCAGGCTGCTTAGTGGTGTTTGTATGGCTGGGGTAGGTGAGCGGTCCCCATGTGTCTTAGGGGCTTGAAGATGTTGGGTGTGTAGGTGAGCTCTGATGAGAAATGGGAATTTGGTGGGTGTTGTGGAGGTGAGTGTTGTTATAAAATAGGGGCTTGAAGATGGTGGTTATATATGGAGGTGATAACAGTCTGTATGTCATGTAAAATGGTTGCTCATTAAGCACCATATTGAAACCTGTGGGTTTCACGGAGGTTATAACAGTCTGTATGTCATGTAAAATGGTTGCTCATTAAGCACCATATTGAAACCTGGAGGTTCCATGGAGCTATAACAGTCTGTATGTCATGT
>VKKT01005734.1:2201-13316 GCA_008038995.1 Haliotis laevigata | reverse complement strand
TAACATCTTCTTTTAGTAGAAATATATGTTTTGTCATCTTGTATCACACCTTGAAAATGTTCAATCTTTCATTGACAACAATAAGCTTTTGGACTGTTGAGATAAATATCGGGAAAGGTGAATAATTCCATTGATTTCATGGACAAGAATTCTTTGCTTTTGAAATAAAAAAAACAGTGGTGATCACGAACAAAGTAATTTGCAACAGTGTCCTCAGTCATTGTCATGTCAGTATCATATAATTGTAGCAAGGTTTCTGCTATACTCTTGTAGGCACAGATGGTGTCATTCCAGTGCAGTCCTTTGGCCACAGCTGAAGGTATTGTCGGTACCTTCCGTCAGTGTGCTTGCTATCAGCAGGACAAGGACCTGGACAGGTTTGCCTCCATCGTTGTTCTGGATGAAGTTGGTCTGGCAGAAGACTCACCAAGGATGCCACTGAAGGTAATTTCTTACCTGTGACTTGATACTGATAAACCTTCTGTGTGATGTTGAAATATACTTCTGTTTCTGGGTCAAGGATGTATGGAATGTTACCTGACCTTAACATGTTAATGCTACAGCAATTTAGATGATGGTGTAATGTTGATTTCCTTTTCTATCATATGATGTTGAAGATTAACAGCAGAAATGCATCAGGTGACCTTTGCACTCTTGAAAGATTTGTCAATATTTGCTAAATGTTTTTTTTCCCATTAAATTACATCATATTAAACCACAATTTACCAATCACATACTTGTGAATTTAGAGAATTGTCAACTTGAGCCAACCTGTACATATGAATTCATCATAAACAATATTAACAGAGTAATAGTTAATGCCTTAGTTGCCGAAAGTATGCCATGATTGATTTCACTGCCTGCTAGAATATTGAGATGGTGTATTTTAAGATTAAAAGGTTCATCTAGCCACTTTAGATTTGTATTTTGAGATTGATGTAGTATACTGCTGTTTGTAAATAAATTACAATGATAATATGATGAGCATTTGAGTTTAATATCTTCCTGATAATAATCATAATTTACATCACTCTGTTGTTATCAATGAGAAAATATTAAGTTAAAAATTTAAGTCTGATTGTCAAAACCAGATGAAAATATTAAGGAATAAGTAAGGAAAGTCTATTCTACTCTACACTGAAGAGGTAAGATTAAAATTTAATACCTCAAAGTAATTTGCCTTTTCACACAAAAATCAGGTATATGAAAACATCATTTGAATATCATACACATTAACATGACAATATTAAACATGATAAAACCTATTTGAGAACACACAGTAGTTTCCGGTTCTATATACGAGACAAATACGTTTGATAATCTTGATCCTTGCTTATAATACAATGCCCAGCTTAAACAAATTAGAACTGAAAAGGTAAATAATCTTGTCTGGTGATTTTTAATTGCAAATTTGACATCCTTAATGCTAAAGTCATCTTCTCTTGTTTGTTTGTTCCCACGAAGCGATACAATGTTGTTTTCTTACCCCCTGGAAAAAAGTTGACGAAAGTGTAACCCATAGATAAGCCAACCTCCTTCTACAGACTGCTATTTTTGGTCCTCAAGATTTGGCTTGTCTACGGTAGTATACGGTATTGACTACATTTTGAGTGATCTAAGTGCCATGTCACTATTTAACAATTGAATTGTTTTCAAGGAGTTTCTTGCATTGACAAGTTAAGCATTGGTAGATATAGTATTTATGAGACTGCAACCCTCTTTCCACAGACACTTCACCCACTTCTGGAAGATGGCTGTCAGGGAGATGAAAAGCCAGAGCCTTTCAAGAAGGTAAGTGAAAGATTTCAGATCATGTAGTTGTATATACTTCTCAGTTCACTTATCTTGTTTGAGATAACTTTGGTAGACTACTGTAAACAGGGTTCATACAATGTTACCCTTTCCTTAGGTTGCCTTCATTGGTATCTCCAACTGGGCCCTTGACCCTGCCAAGATGAACCGAGGTATCCTGGTGCAGAGAGAAGTTCCTGATGATGGGGAGCTAGTGAAGAGTGCACAGTTAGTAGACATTGGAATACATGTAATGAAGTATATACTTACAGGTGTTTTTATGTGCATTTAACCTCAATGCATATGAAAAGACATTTTCAGTGCTATCTTTTCAATGTCTCATTATAGTTAAGTAATTGTATGATGTTAGCTTCAATGAACATTTGAATATTTGTATAATTTTCAGAGGCATTTGTTCAAGTAGTGAGAGAGTCCTCCGAAGAATCAAGCCTTTGCTGCCAGAGCTAGCTAATGCTTACACAACTATATTCAACAGAGCACAGGATACAAAAAGAGAATTCTTTGGTCTAAGAGACTTCTACAGGTATGTGGTTCTTGCTGTGTGAGCCAAAACATTTCATATGGATTGGTTTAGCTTGATTCATATATTGCTATCAGAAAAAAGTAGTGAAATTTTAGTGAAAGTAGAAAATATATGTGAAGCCAAAATTTGTACATGGCCATAGTGAAATTGACAGGGAAACTTTCAGTGAAAAGATATGGATGATGATGAGGAAGAGAACTAAAGAATAGTGATGTGCATTGAGCCAGTTTTCAATGGTAAATTATGAAATTTGATAACAAGAGCTGATTTTATAGTGCCATTAGTCCAGACGTATGTTTTGCATACCTGCAATGTTCAGAAGTCATTGATGGTACTTGTCCCACAGTTGAGAAATGACACGGTTTGAGTTGCCCTACAGTAAGCTACTTGGAGTATTGGTGGTCCCCACCTCTCTTGTTCCCACCATTCACCATTTTGTCTGTGCATTAAGATGATGTCTCAGAGGCATTTTAAGAGTGTGTTCAGGTTTGGCAGATTGCTGTCCGCTTTAATGTGAGTCAGAGTGCAATTGGTAGATTGGTGCAGAGGTTTCAAGCCAATGGGTCTGTGGAATGTGCACATTGTCCAGGTCGCCCCAGAGTCACAACAGTCTGAGATGATAGGCACATGATTAAACTGCGTTACGTAACAGATTCCTTAACACAGCAGATCTTCAGACAGAACACTTCGATGTTAACAGTGTAAGTTCGTCCACCACTAACACCACGCCACAGGCAGGTGCATTTGAGATGGAGTAGACATCATGGCCGCTGGATCAATGTCAATGGTCTCGTGTGCTCTTCACAGATGAAGGCAGATTCATTTTGTCCTTCCATGATGGTCGGCAGAGACTTATCGTCGCAATGGAGAGTGGATCACAGATGCAAATGTGGCCACGCATATCCAATTTGGCAGGGGGTCGGTCAAGGTTTGGGCATGGATAACTCCTACTGGACGTACTCCACTGCACATGGTTGACAGTAATCCTTCTAGACAGCGTTATCGGGACGAGATTCTGGCTCCTATAGCAGTACCATTCCTGCAAACTATGCTTAATTAAAAGACAAGAACGCTAGGCCTCATAGGACCAGGATTGTCATAGAAATCCTTAGGAAGCAGGATGTAGAGAGGATGCAGTGGAGGGCATGCTCACCAGACCTCAACCCAATTGAGCATGCCTGGGATGAACTCAGTCAACGTGTGCACACACGTCACCCAGCACCAGTGAATCTCACTGGAATCCGCAGTGCTCTAGTAGAGGAATGGAATGTGATTCCACAAGCTTTCTTTATGAACTTGATAAGGAACATGAGAACAAGGTGCACCTGTGTCTTGGACGTGCGAGGAGGTTACACAAGCTACTGAATGACCGACTGCTTCATGTTTGTCATTTTCATTTTGGGGGGTTGGTCTGTACATCTGATGTTTGGTGGTGCTGTTTGAATGTTTTGTCTGTATGTCATGATGTGTCACATTAGTCAACACATTAAACATTATGATGACACTTTTAGCTCTCTTATTTCTGAGAAACATTTCTTTACACATGCTTTTTATCATTTGATCCTTTATTAATGTACATATATAGTACAGTATGATTGAATGTAGCTGACTGAAAACTGATATGTTGCAGCCTTGTAAAGATGGTTTATGCCTTTGCTGATAAACATGATCGAGACATTTGCTGGCATCAGTTAGAGCATGCTATCAAGAGGAACTTTGGTGGCCTTGACAACCTGGACCCAGTTGTTGTGTTCAAGGACAGCATCACTACAGTTCGAAAGCATGAAGAGGTAAAATAATGAATCTATTGCTACTTTGCTATAGTAAAACATTCTATTTTAAAAGTGGTTGAAAGTAATGTTACATAGTGCAGTAATAGTATTTCACAAACAACCTTTTTTAAAAAAAATGACTGTAATGGTGATGGTTGTATAAAGTATCAAATACTACATTTGATATATTGATAGTTGAAAACTTGCTGTTTTCTTAAACAGAAACATGTTGATGATCCTGACTCAACCACTATTCAACTTATAGAGGCTGGTCTGTCTACTGACATTGCAAGCAGGTCAACATTTAGTTATTTTCTTTATGTATTGTATAATTCAATGTGCAGAATGTATATTTAATAATGATAACTAGTGGCTTATTAGTATACCATGCTTCTCTGTTGTGGAACTATAGGAAATAATTGAATGAATTATGGTTGTAGATAAACACATTTGAGATGTTTGTTATGGCTTCATTTCTTTTCTTTTAATACTATAAATGCAGAAAGTATTTGAAAACTGGTGATATCAACAACTTTTAATTTGTGTCTTTTTACATCTTCAACTGTTGGTGTTACAGCACTGTAAGTACAAACAAAATGCTTTCATCATTTAAGAGTTCAGGTGTTGATCAAAATGTTTTTCACATACAGTGAGAGCCGTTACCTGCTGCTGTTGACAGAGAACTATGGAGCTCTTAGCATCTTGCAGCAAGAGATTTTAGCCAGACACAAAGTCATTGTAATCTTTGGCTCAAGTTTTCCCAAGGACCAGGAATATACTCAGGTCAGATTGACTTCTTTTTGTTGTGGAAACTAGTTTGTCTTTCAGCTATTTCTATTTTTTATTTACGTGAAATTTTGGCCACTATATCTGACTTCATTTGGATTTAGGTTTGTTAAAAAAATGGAAAATGACAAGTTTTCAAAAGCAATTTTCACATAAGGTAGCTGTGACCAATTGAAAATGGATTGCATTTTCAGTACCATAATTGTCATGGCACATCATGACAAATGTCCCTCAGACAGATTAGACATCAAGTTAGGCACAATCCTTCCAAGACTCTTGAACAAGCACAAGGCAACCAACCTTGTTGAAGACCTTCCAGGATAACAACAAGAGGACAGAGCATTGTTGAGACATGTTAGGTGACATTCCTTGGGACTCAAGCACATCATTAAGGCAACAGTGGTTACCAGGGAGAGCCATTTCCTACAGGTCTGCCAGAAATTGGCTGGAAGCAGCAGGATATAAGGCCAGAAGAACCATCAAGTGTAAAAAAAGCTGTTTCCAGTTCACAAAGCTGCATGACTTGCCTGGTGTAATCAACATGTTCGCTGGAATATTGCATCATGGCGGAGGGCTCACTTTTCTGATGCAAGTCGTTTGTTATTGCACATGGTAGATGGTCGTACATGTGTCTGGAGACAAAGGAACACAGCTTTGGTTCCCCACAATATTAAGGGGATGGTTCCCTTTCGGGAAGGGTCAGTTATGGTATAGGGGTGCATTGCGTTAGGTTGCAAGATAGACCTTATTACCATTTGTGATAACCTTAATGGGCCTTGGTATCAACAGGAGATCCTTCAGAGGGGCGTTGTCTAATATTTTGATAACAAAGCCACTAGACCAATCTATATAAATGGCAATGACTTACCTCGCGGAGTATGTGCTGTCACCCAGTTGTTGCAACAGAATACTTTTGAAACCATCCCATGAGCTCAGATCTCAATCCCATTGAACATCTGTGGGATATTTTAGGCCATCAACAGAAAGACCCACCTGTCCAGACTGTCAATGAATTGACTAATGCTTTCCATGAGGAATAGAACAGGGTTCCACAGAAAAACATCTGGAGATTGCCCCAAGGAATGAGGATGCATCTTAAATCAGTGCAGAGAGGTTACACAAGATACTGATGGAAAGTCAGTGTTTGGACTTGCAAAACATAATTCTTCAATTCCATGAACAAGATGTGTGCATGGTATTGCAAGAAAAGTAAAATTCGTAATGTTTTTGCATGAATAACATCATTTTCCAAATCTGTACAATCTTCAAATGAACCAGATTATGTCATGGTAATCAATGTGTTATATGGCTGTATATCTATATCTAAAGTATATTTCTTAGTATATTTGGAATTGTATTACAGGTGTGTCGGAACATCAACAGGATCAAGGTGTGCATGGAGACTGGCAGCACAGTCATTCTGTTGAACCTGGAAAATCTGTATGAGAGTCTCTATGATGCACTGAACCAGGTGATTTATTTTTGGCTTCTCAGAATAAATTCAAAGAGAAGTTCTTATTTTTAATTTAAGAGATTTCTGGTGATTTGATTACTATATTTGCTGATCACATCACCTGTTCATGTTTCAACAAAATTAAAGAAAGTGATGTTTCCACAATTTTTTACCCAAACTACTTTTCATGGGGAATCCCCAATGTAACTGGTAGCATAAAATGTCTCAAATGTACATCACAGTTAACTCTGCATCCCCTTATCTTGGAAATATTAATTTATCAAAAATTAATTTCACATTGTGGTGGTGAACTGGAGTATGCCCACTTTGAACCATGTGAGTTCAAATGGTGTATCACCGTTGCTATAGTGTCTCAGTCAGGTAATATGTAGCTAAACAATATTTAATTATATCACTGACCTAATGGGTGGGGGTATATATTTATACTAGGGACTTCCTTTCACCTTCCATCCAGCTATCAGTGCAACCTATAACTTGAAAACTACTGTGTAGATTCTTTTCAAACCTGGTGGACACTTTCTATAATAACAGGAGAGCTGCAGTGCAAATTGTGATGTTCATGTTAAGAATTTTTTTTAAACTACAGCTGTTTTTTACTTTTGGACTTACATTTGTGTGATCTGTAATATCATGCAGTTACCTGTTTGTCTGATGATCTTTGTCTGAGAAATAGTCATCAGTGACAACCAGTGTTCATCTCACTTATGTCCTCAGTATGGGAGTTGGCAACCCTAATGTAAGACTGTTTTCAAGAACTCTTTGTTCAATGTTTACAATTGTATGTCAATGTACAGAATCAAAGAAAACCAAGTTCTATGGATAGTCAACTATTCATAGAACTTGGTTTTCCTTCAACTTTACAACTTCTAAAATGCCTCTCAAAGAAGTAGTACAGAATGAAGGTAACAATGTCTTTGAGATACCACCATATGTTAAGTATCAGTTCAAAATTTCTATGAATGGCAACATTACATTATTATTGATAATCATTAGTGATTGTCAGTTACCATGTTTGTATTGATCATTTAACATATTTGGTTTGCAAACGCTTCTGTGATTTCAGTACTATGCCCGACTTGGAGGTGAACGCTTTGTTGATCTTGGGCTTGGCACACACAGAGTGAAGTGCAGAGTTCACCAGAAATTCAAGTAGGTGCTATATTTACAGGGGTTTAACTGCTAATACTTGTTGCAGTCTTGCTTACTGATTGAAGGTGTTTTGCTCAACACTGGTTTGAACAGAATTTTATATAGGTTATCTTAATGTGTAAAGTAACATTGATGATAGTTGTATGGTGCTGCAATACAAGGATCATGATCATGCATAGGTCTTAAACCCATGATCAGCAGATCATATGCAAGGATGCTGCTTTCCATATTTTTCAATAGATTTCTGTTTCTTGTAAATGGAAACTTACAATGTAATGGAACTGAGGTCAATGAATGACCTGTTACCAAGTAGCAGTCCATTCATGCCACTTCTAATTTAATCATGTCAGAGTTTTGTTTCCAGACTGATTGTAGTAGCAGAGAAGCAGAAGGTGTATGATGAGTTTCCGATCCCACTGATCAACCGCCTGGAGAAACACTTCCTTGATCTTAACAACATGATGTCACCCGAGCAGAAGAAACTGGCAGAAGAACTGAACCAGTGGGCTGTGGACTTTGTAACTGCCAGAACATTCACTTCTGGAAAGTGAGACATGACTGTTTAACTGAATATCTTGTCATTTTGTGTATGAGATAAATATACATTAAAGTGTTTTTAAGATAGTGAGTGCTATATTGCTTCTTAATGAATATACCATGTGTAATTCCTTTATTTAGTACTATATTTAGAATCATATCACAAGTATTATTTTAAAACACATAAAAGTATATTGTAGCATGACTAATAAGGCTATAAGACCAAAGAATAATTTGACTTTAAGATAAATTGGCTGGTTTAGCAGAACCTCACCATATATCACTCAAATCGAACTTCTGCACATCTACCACTGGTACAGTACATCTTGTTAACATAGGAGAAAAAGAGAGAACCTTCCTGAAGATGCCTTCATGGGCTACCATCCAGACACAGCTGCAGCCATTGTGATACAAGTTTGGGGCAGGGATCATATTGTGGCCTCGGATGAGGATGTGAGTGAGACATTTTCTATGACATATTCAGAAAAGATGGTTCACATTCATTATTCCTCTGCAACGGCTTTCCAGTATTATTTACTCAATCATCTACTTGTATATTCATCCATGAAGCACATTCAGATTACTGTGATTGTTTTCCATTTTCATTCAAAACCCTATGCTAATAGACCGTGTTTATATTATGTATTTTCTTGGTACAGATTTTCAAGGAATGTCAAGAGATACTGTTGTGGTGTGCCACTCCTGCCTCAGTGGAAAGACTGACAGATCAGAAACTCCATCTTGAAGCCGAAAGTATCCACAGAACTTACTATCAGTGCCAGCAACATGATGACATCTACCAGTATCTTAAAAAGAAAATCTTGGACATGGGATGTTTCACTTTGCAAGCTCAGGTAGGACAATTTTGAAAAACATGTCTAATTGTTATAATTAACAGCCATAGCCATTTTATTTATGGATCATAACCTAAAATCCTTCAACGTTTTTCAAAACAAATTGGAGGTAACCAAATGAATGGATCTATTTTTCAATTATATTTAGTCATGTTTCCATGAGAAAAATGGCTGGAATTAGCTGAAACAAATTAAACAAATTTTTAATATTTTTTCATCCAAACTTGGGACATATTATTCAGGAGCCAAAGTTGTGCTTTATACTGTGTAGGAAATTATATAAATCTATCTTGTTCCCATTTCCATGGTGAAAAGTCTGACGCTGACTCTGTTGAAAGATGCATGTTTTCTGGTTTATATCTCTAAAGATAATAAGCATTTGTTCATGGAATTTGCACAAAGAAAGACCAGGCTGTCAGCTCTTGCCTTTTGTATTTAGAGGTCTTATAAATATGTTGTTGTTTTCCTTTTCTATGGCAACAAGTTTGATGTAGACTGATGTTGTATACCTGGCATGGAAATACAAAGCTCTGAATCCCAACTCCATGATATTGTTTCTATAACTACTCTTGTATTTGGACAGATTCAATAGAAATGATCTCCCCAAGTTAGACTTAGAGAAACAGTCAAATGATTTGTTCATTTAAATTTGTTGAGTGACAATAGAGGCTGTTATCCCACATGTGTCAGAAGCATGTTGAGGAGCAGCGTGATCCACACTTCTCTGACTGTAATAGAATTTCTTGCCAATATGATAGCCAGTTGTTCCATGTTCACATGCAAGATGATCTGCTGTTTACAGCTAGAATGCATGTGGTTGAGGCCTATTCATTCAGCCTGGAATGAGTCCCTTCCCACACCATCTGCTACATGATTGAGTAGCAAATGGTAGAGTTCCTTTCACAGCTCCAGGACATGGTCCAGCATGTTCATACTCTCCCTCACCATTGCCCTCAGATATTTAGCTGTGCAATCTACACACTCCATACCAGTTGCATGTAGTTGAATTGTCAAATTAAGACTAATGCTGACAAAACTCTACCATTTGCTACCCAATCTTCAAGCACCTGTTGAATCGGCCTCAACCCTTACATGAACAGCCAGGATTCATCAATGCCTTTCAATCTTCATTACCCTACTGTTGCCATTTTGTCTGGCCAAAGTAATTTGTCATGCAAATGGGAAAATCACACACATAAAATCTGATGATAAGCTGCTGCTGCTGCCATCTTTGTTACAGTTCATTTGTATGACACATGGGTCTCTGTTTTTCCAAATACTCACCACTGATGACTACTTGTATAGTTTTGTCAGGCCACCTTCAACTAGAATGAATATCCTGAGGACTAATTTCAAAGACTTGGAATCTGCCTGAGACCCTTTCCTGTGCTCAAATGATTGTTGATGCCAGGGCTCAAGATAGTTTATCTGCAAGCCACACTTCGCAGTCCTTTGAGTTACTTGACATAAATCAGCTTGAATAATTCATATGCTGATAGACTAACAGGCAATATTGATAGACAGGGACAGTTTTCCAGTGGTAAAAATATAAAGTTGACACATACAGACTATAGATCAAGCGATTATAATGCTTTGCCCCCTTACTTTATGTATTTAGATTTTTGGTAATTGTTGTTTTCATAGCTTTGTATATTTGATTAAATCTTTATTGTCATACAGGTGACAACTCACTCCAAGCTGCTGACAGACCAGGAAAAGGAGGACCTGGGCAGACATCTAAGTCTGACTCCCAACAATATCATCCTGCTCACACTGCAGTCCTTTGACACAGAGCAGCAATTTGCACAGCAGATCAAGTAGGTGATCATTGCTATATGGCTGTAATATTGCCAAAGTGATGTAAAATTTTATCTCACTCACTCACCTTAATGCATACCTTAATGTGTTGGCAGCACACAAAGTTTGGTATAATAGACAGCATTGGCAAAACATTATTGTTCAGTTCATGTACCCAGATTTCCTCTATTTTGTCCTGTTCCAATCATATTTGAATATATACATCTGAAAGAGTTTACTCATTACTTATGTCAGCCAAGAATGATGCTTGTTTGCTTCTTTTTTTTCTGAACAAATTGCTGTTTGACACTTATTCTTTCCAATTGCAGAAACTTTGTTCAGCGAAGTGAAGAGGGTCAGAAACTGCTGCTAGTTCAGTGTGGATCTGGAGACAGGAACCAGTCTCTCATC
>VKKT01005732.1:28261-41080 GCA_008038995.1 Haliotis laevigata | reverse complement strand
GTCGCCTTTTGTGGCAAGCATGGGTTGCTGAAGACCTATTCTATCCCGGATCTTCACGGGTACCCGTATACCAGCATATACCCAATCAAAGTATACCGTATAGTGGCATATACCTCATTAAAGTAAACTTTATGGTCGCATATACCGAATCGAAGTATACCGCGATACCAGCATATACCTAATCAAAGTATACCGTATAGTAGCATATACCTGATTCAAGTATACTGTATGGTAGCATATACGTATACCGAATCGAAGTATACCGTATACCAGCATAAACCTAATCAAAGTATACCTTATAGTAGCATATCCCTCATTAAAGTATACATATAGTAGCATATACCGAATCGAAGTATACCGTATAGTAGCATATACCTCATCAAAGTACATGTATACTGTATAGTAGCATATACCTCACCAAAGTATACTGTATAGTAGCATATACCTCATCAAAGTATACTGTATAGTAGCATATACCTAATCAAAGTATACCGTATAGTAGCATATACCTAATCAAAGTACACCGTATAGTAGCATATACCTCATCAAAGTATACTGTATAGTAGCATATACCTCATCAAAGTATACTGTATAGTAGCATATACCTCATCAAAGAATACTGTATAGTAGCATATACCTCATCAAAGTATACTGTATAGTAGCATATACCATATCGAAGTATGCCGTGTAGTAGCATATGCCTTATCAACACTATTAAATCAATCTCACGGTGTGTCAGATTAATGTGAGAGATAAGCCGAAGCGATGCGGGTTTCGGGTGTTTACAGTGAAATCCACGGGCAATAATTACATAAATGTGATGAAAATAAATATTGTTCGAAATAAACTCACTTGCTGTAATCATATTTTTTATAAATACCTACATCATTTATCATAAAGAACACTAGCCCGTGTTTGAACTTAAAATTAAAAGGTTCACTTTTCATGACAAATTTACATCAGTAGAGTTTATAGATAATGTCGACGCAATACACACAGTAGACAGTGTATGACTAAACACATCCAGCATTAGCTGCGGTGGTATATAAACACGTACTGGATGTACAGCAGTAGGGACAAGGTTGCTTCCTTGTGTGGTGCCAAGCAGCAACGTCGCCGCCGTGAAGTCGTACAGGCAAGATGATGACGCTAGCATGGTTTATGCTCATGTCTTCCATGATGAGTGAGTACATCGAAGTTATTCTCTGATGGCAATATTTTCATTACTATATTTTGAAAGAATTTGAAAATTAATTCGGGATTGAGAAGTTGTCCAGTATATATGGAGATGGCAGGTGTCCGCTTTAGGGTTTAGTGGATGCTGTCAGTGACGGTAGTGCAGCTAAGATGACGGAGTGATGCTTGGGAATGTTGGGTGTGTTTTAGTTAGGAGATAAACATCATGTGTTGGCCAATTTCCGGGTGTTATTGAGTATTTGAAGCACGGGAATTCATTTGAAACCAACGGCATCAGCCACAATATGATTTGATTGACGTCACCACTGCTGACGACGTAACAATACAATGGTGTGTGCGATGTTTGTACGTATTAATACGCAGCGAATGGTCTTGCAATTTCCGGGAAACTAGATCGGTAAAGGGCAAAGTACGGTGAAGGGTCTATTAGGACAAGGGGATGTGGATATTTTTTATATTAAGCATTTCGTTTTAATCTTTGTGAACGTATCAAATGTGTTCATAGGAATAAGTCGTAACGCTTACCAATGCGTAATGTTGATATTTAATTACATTTGTATAATGTGCGAAAAGAACCCGATATATCGACCATTTCGCTCATATTTGAACACCTAATAAGAGAATTCCCTCGCCTATATCATGGGTAGAAAGTAGAGGCTGAACAAACGCGGAGTTGAACTTGTCATTGTTCTCGATCGGTATTGCTGACAGTTTGGTTTTCTTCATCACTCTTTACAATCTTGTGTCTGTAGATCGACATTGTATGACTTTATAACTAAAATGAAAGAGGAAAATATCCTTTCAAACGAAATTAAATTGTGTAAACTATAATAACTTTAATAACTGAAACTTTCTTTCACCTTGAAATCACGATGGAAGTGGTACATCTCTCAGTGTTGTTAGTCCGTGTTCGGAAACTACTGCATGTTGTCCAAAACACTGTCCCATATCAACATGTCAGTTGAATCATAAGGACATTATCTTTGTGGTGGTGTCGCTAATGACGAAGTTGATGAACAAATGTACTTGACAGGACGCCGGAGACGACGGCGTATCTTCTGGGTGAGGAGAAGACGGATGATGTGGATGTGATGTCACGGTGACCTGTGAAGTGCTGGACACAGCTTCAGCACAGCGGAAACATCAATATCAGCAAATCCACGAACAGCATCACGGCTACTATTTGTTGAACAACAACGAATTGTTTACACAGCGACAGAGGACTCGTCAAATGTGTCGAGAGTCTATCTCTACATAACAGTAATAAATAGAACACCCAAAACAATAAATTGTCGTTTTTATAGAACAATCATGGGTGAATACGGCTGAGCGTATCCCCCCGTAAATTTCATTCTAGTCAAATCTTATCATATCTGGATGCATTGTAAAAGGGGGTTAATTCTAAACACGCTTCAGAACGTATGACGCGTCTGTTGTTAACAATGTTTTGTTTACATATTTTCAACTCGGGGAGGTGTGTGGACAACTTCACACAAGGACCCAACTGGCTGGGATGATACGGGAAGCGAAACGGTGTCACTCGGTCAAAGGGAGACAACTCAATCAACAGTCCCTTTTCATTGGCTAAAATGTTTTCGAACACAGTGTTGACGCTCGCTTTAGCACAGCATGTTGCGTCGTGTTGCGGATGATAGGTTGTATTTGAAGGAGTTTTTATGGTTACATCGGTAACGCACTGAAGACTTCAGTTTCATTCGTTTCCATCAGGTGTATTCGGTAGCAACATGACAACCATGCGAGCCATACGCCGTGCCAGTGATGGTCTAAGGGAGGTAATTGTAAATCCTAATCACATTTGCCAAAAACATTTAACTCCCTTTGGGACAACAGGGACATAACTCTTGTTCTGAGCGAGACACTGTGGGGAGTTTACTCCCTTAAAAACAAAAATAGTGCCATTATCTCCCTTTGACCATAAGCATTCTCACATGGTACTTTCTTTCGGTATCGTGATAACTCCTCAAATGGAACCTTCATTTGCTCAAAACTACCACGATCCTTTTATTAGAAGAAGTTATACACGTCCCTGATTAGGATGGTGGACCAGTGAACGAACTGTTTTAAAGATTCCTCAAGTATTTTAAAGTTTGGATTTGGTATGAGGCAACACTGTGGCGACTTAAGTCAAGGGAGCTAACTCTTGTTGAAACACTTACCTGTTTATTACTTCCCTTTGACCAAGACCAAATAAGATTGGGAACATCGCGATTACTTCCGTTAGACCATGGTCGCGATTATCAGGAGTTTAATCTATACAGAACCCTGCAAAGTCGTTTGAATTCAACACTTTCATATCAGATTTTATGATTGAACAGATTCGCATGGAGGAAGAATATTTAAGTTGAACGTTGAGTGTTACTTCTCGTTGCCATCCCTCTGAAACCAACGATTTTTTTAGTTCAAATGTAATTTAAAGGTTGTATAAATTACCACATAATTTTATTTGAATTTATTTTTTTCATCAGTAAAGTTTGGTTTTATTTGATGTCGCTTAATCTTAACTTGAGAGCATGCTGTAGTTGGCTTGTGTCATCTAGGTTATATACAATGGAAAGCCATAATTAATTATAAACGTTCAAGGATCTAGGCAGGTACGGGAATGTTTTAAAATTAGATTCTCTCAGATGCAATTTCCTGATTTCTGAAGGTAAAATGACTCCATTTATATAATCTCCAATTTGGTATAAAATATTGTTTTTTCCTGCTACGTTTGTTCAAAATTGTAGCATCTGCACATGATGTTCTGAACTAAACTTTATTTATGTTTAGACATATCTGTATATATGCAAAACAACTGTTTTATTCAGTTTAAGTATCAATATGCAATAGTTGTATTATTAAATTCATTTGAATCTTCAGGTTTGTTCAATACTCAGTTTACTCATTGCAACAAGATAAGTCAGACAGAAAGATTGCTTTATTTATGATCAACCATGAATTTTACACATTTACAGTCCCAAGGAAATATCAAAAATGATTTTTACTCCATCATACACTTTTAGCTGTATTTGAATTTCCTCCAGTCTGTCTTCCTAGAGTAGATAGTGCATGGACTTGGTATCAAAGGTGGGCTTCTGTATGTGTGCAGCATAATGCCAGAAGAGTTAGATGTTCAGTGCTCATTGTAGCACATGTCCACAGCTTTAAATTAAGCCTTCGAAGAGAGGCAAAAGACCTTCCACAAGCCACACTGCCGTCTGGTATGGTCATGAACACACAGATCAAGTTACCACATGATCATTGGGATGAAGGAATGATTAATGATATAGCATCGGTTCATAGTAGTGGTGGTCCGATTAATTGAAATAATCGAAGATTGGTCGCAGTGACTAAACGACCAAGCAATCAAACACGACCAATCTTGGAACACTTGTTTGCATTAACAATATTTTTCACAAGGCTGGTTTTGTCNNTGTCATTAAATTTACATTTCATAAGCACTACATGTACAAGCTCGTTCCAAGTCATGATTGAATTATCTTAAAGAATCCAGGAAATATGTGATCCTAACATACTAATCATCATTTAAATATGTAAAATTTGCAAATGGACTTTATGCAATTTGCCTAAAACACAAAATTACTACATTTTTTCTTTATTTTTGTGTGCATTAACAAAAATTACAGGAACATTTGATAAATGACGCTCACCAATTATTTTCGATAATTGATCGGTTGTAATGGACCAATGATCAATTATTAGATTTTAAACAATTCCCAACACTAGTTCATAGTTCCAAAAATAAAACAAATTTGATAGTTTATATAATACTATTTATTTATTTTTTCACCAATCTGTTTGTTTGTGTATTGTATATTCATTGTTTTGTATGTTATCCTTTATGTTGTCTATCCTGTCTATTGGAGTTATGTTGATTGAATGCAATCTTTTTTCTAATTGAGTCTTTTGCTCCTTGATTATCATTAGGTATTGCACAATATGCCTTCAGTTTAAAGGATTCCGGCTAGTCTATGTCATTGCCCTGAATTCCTTATTTTATTTATTAATGGTAGTTGTTATCATATGTAATTAGGTGTATCATTCTGGTACCACTCATCTGGTGAGGGTATACAACACTCAAAAGAGTGTTATATCAATGCTTTGATGTACATAAAATAATCTGTAAAACAACTGTAGGGGGCAGCTGCCCCTCTGCCCCTGCCCCCCGGGCTACGTACAGCCCTGATCAATCATACTAAAATTCGGGGTGATGTTGTTCAAAGCAACCTTAGCACTTCAACGCCAGTTGTAAGTCTATATTATGGTATGGGAGTTGCGATCACCCTAGCCCTAAGATTGCTTTGTACAACGGTACCTGTTCCATAAGTCTTGCAGTTCCATTGTTAAAGTTATTGAGTGACAACCACACAATGCCCCATCATAGAAGCTCACTGGACTTTC
Organism: Haliotis laevigata; assembly: GCA_008038995.1. Taxonomy (NCBI): domain Eukaryota; kingdom Metazoa; phylum Mollusca; class Gastropoda; order Lepetellida; family Haliotidae; genus Haliotis; species Haliotis laevigata. The sequence goes on along the minus strand of VKKT01005732.1, from coordinate 35,461 downwards.
AGTCTTGTCAGCTAATAATAAATTATAAAGAAGTGTTATACAAAAATCTTTTATTTGCAATATCAACATAAAGTAGTTGTTTACAATTATCTTTCATTAAAATATAACTGTGTGATTTGTTTACACTTAAACATGTACATTGCCAACATGTTTTCTTTGACCATGGCAAGATGGCATTCAGAGAAATCTGTGTTTGACATGATTCAGATTACACAGGTGAACAAATGTTCATGATCAGCCATTTGTAGCCTGGTGAATTAACACCTTTCCATTCAGGCCACAATTGTAATTTCTAGTTGCCACATTCAGCACCCTGCTCCATAAAGGATTAAGTAGATTCAGCCATATGGTGACTAAGAATGTTGTGAATTTATAAATAAATAAAAACAAATAATATATAGATAATATATTTACCTGTCTGCAAAGGACAGTAAAACAACTAGAATGTCACAGTTATACAGATGTATATGTAAAACTAATAGAGAGTGAGTGACGAGAACAATTTAATTTATATCAATATCAAAATTAATAAATTTGGTACGCAAAAAACTGTCATCAAAGGACAGTAAAAATACTAGATTATCACATCTCTTAATTTAAAACTAGTAATAAAAATAAATCACTAGAGATAACAGTACATATAAAAAAGGGGGTATAGATCATGAGCCACTGAAGGCTGGACATATTGGGACTACACAAAAAGGATATACAATGTATACATAATCAACAGATCTGATTGCACAAGGTCATTCAAATGTCAGTCCAATTTCTAAAAAAGTAACAATTATCACAAGGAGTAAGTCATTCCCTATAGTTGGCCCATGATGTAGACATGATCAGAAACATAGAACTTGAGTGAGTTTTACACCGTTTTGAAACATATTTCAGTTCAGTTGTGTCATGGCATCTTGAAGAATGAGTGAGTGAGTGTTGGTTTTACACCGCTTTTACCAATATTCCAGCAATATCACAGCGGGCGACACCAGAAATGGGCTTCACACAATGTACCCATGTGGGGAATCAAACCCGGGCCTTTGGCATGACGAGCAAATGCTTTAACTATTAGGCTACCCCACTGCCCCCCATCTTAAAGAAAATCCCAAATGATGTTGGGTACAAGGTACAATAAGACTGAACTGAATCACATTGTTCACTCTCATTCCCACCAGTATCAATCATCAGCAATTTACACAGAATTGTGTGGTCACTGTTTGTTTTTTGTTTAATGCCAAACTCAGCAATATTCCTACAATATGGTGCAGTCTGTAAATAAATGTGTCTGGACCAGACAATCCAGTGATCAATATCACGAGCATCAATCTATGCAGTTGGGATACAAATCAGCAAAAGGGGTGGATCTAGGATTTTGGAGAAGGGGGAAGGTGCACATAAATCATGAAGTCCAATGGTTGGGGGAATCACTGCACCCACCAGTGGTAAGTGGTTCTACTTCACAGGTACATGTTTTGAGTTTGATTCCCACCATGAGGAATACCAAAGGACTTCATTATAATGGCTGCCCACCCCCTTTTGGTACACAGAATTCAGGTATTCTGGATTTATAAGTGTGGTGGACAGATATAAACATATAAAAGAAACATATAAAACTCCTTTACATGTTTTAACTTTTTCCTTGCTTTCTCAGTTTAAGTAACCCGTGAAGGTCGTCAGTAACCGATGCTTGTCATAAGAGGCGAGTAACGGGATCAGGTGGTAAGGATCACTGGCTTGGTTGACACATGTTATCGTTTCCCAATTGCGCAGATCAATGCTCGTGCTGTCGATCACTGGATTGTCTGGTCAGACCGCTGCCATATAGCTGGAATATTGCTGAGTGCGACACAAAGCTAAACTCACTCAATTTAAGTAAAATCAAGCCTTTTTATGACTTTATAACATTGTATTGGTTTTCATCTGCGATCGTTATTCTGCCTTTATAAAGTACATTCCAATATATGCATTTGTGATATGTGTTAAGTTGTATTGAAAATACAGGAGTGTTAATACAATACAGAGTGAAAAGTTACCTGGCATTCAGGATTCGTTTTTAGCAGCACTATCCTTTTATGGTAAAACTGGTAAAAAGTGTAATTTAAACAAGACTAAAATATCACATTACTTCCAATCTACAAAAACCTTTTCCATATTAAAATAACTTCAGCTCAGTCTGGAACTCCCAACTTGCTCAATCTTAACATGCAATGAACATTTTCTGTTTTAGGAGTACACAGCTGACATATCATTAATCAAGGCGCAAGTTTTAATACTTTCACAAAATCTTGTTCTTGTTTTAATTCCATTCAGTCTCAGAAAGAAGGATTCTTGGTCAGATTATGTCCCACGCACCTGTTGTCTTAACAACCAACAAAACTAAGGCTCAGGCAGTCACATGCTCATCATGTCTGTCTGTACGTCTAGATGTTTGGTTCTTTTGTCACAAGCCAGCAGACACTCTTCAAAAGACTGACTGACTTTGGTTTTACGCCGCTTTTAGCAATATTCCAGCAACATCACGGTGGAGAACACAAGAAATGGGCTTCACACATTGTACCCATGGGGGCATTCGAACCCGGGTCTGCGGTGTGACGAGCCAATGCTTTAACCAGGAGGCTACCCCACCGCCCCATCTTCAAAAGAAGAAACGTATATCATATAAATCTTGTATTGCTGCAGTGCAAATACATTCACACGCATAAAACATACCTTCCAAACTCCACATCATTCAAACTAAAACTACGCCTACACATTAGCATTCTTTCTGTAAAGGATATAACATGATCCCGAGGTTTTGGTTGAAAATGTAAACATGAGGGCGAGGGAGAACCCAAGGGCCTGATATCCTTAGCTCAGCGCCAAAACTATGGCAGCTACGGATACAGAAAAGATGACTGCCGATTCAGGACACGACGTGGGATCCACAAAATCTACGATGAAGCCGACAGTCATCTTCAATTCAATATTTCTTAAAATGTCATTGAAAGAAATAAAACCACTGTCTCTGCTTGACCTTTTTATCCAGAAAGAAAACATTCATTTCGTGAAAATCTACTTTCAGGGCCAAGTATGTAGTATTGTATAGAATGTCCCAGGGATATTGTATATGACCCTGAAAGGAGGTTTACCTAAGAAAAATATAACCTCCAAAACGACACAAATATGACACCTGAGGTATAAATGTATTGATCCTCGTCCATATCAGGTGGCATTACATCCACATACACTGACGTGCATCTATTCTGTGTTAGCTTTGAACAGGTGTGTGATCTCGTCAATCGTCTTTCCTTTCGTCTCCGGTAATTTGAACATCGCGAACAGGAAGAATAGCAACAGCATGATGGCGAACGGTACAAATGAATACATACCAATGGATTTCTGCAAGTACAATGGTGAAGAAGATGAATATAGAGTGAAAAACACACTATGCACGCACAGCTTGATAATTTGCAAAGCCAGAAGAATTATAGATGTGAACATCAGATTGGAAAAGGTCATGATACTCCAGTAATAAAATTCACAGTTATTAACAAAGGAGATTCATCCCTACATCATCCATCCATCACAGGGCTCGATTTAAGAGTCTCATGTTAACCTTCTTGACCCACGTGCACCCTGAGATAAAAACCAAGTTGCATCAGCCACATTCCAATCGCACTGCTTTTATTGCTATTTTGTAATGAAAGAAATCTGCTGTTGAATTATTTAGATGTTAAAACCTCATCCCTGTTTTTTTTCCATTCCTCTTTAAATTTGAAAGTCTTAATTTTTTTAGCATTTACGTTTGTCTCTAATTCACGTTTCAATTCATCATCTGTAGTTATATCACTCAGCCTCTAAATGCCGCACATATCGGCAATGTCAATGGAATCACTCGACACATATCGGCAATGTCAATGGAATCACTCATGTTCGTATTGGCCAGAAGAATTATTCATGTGAAAATCAGTTCAGAAAAGGTCATGACAGGCTAAAACGCAAACTCAAACGCAAACTCAAACCCATCCATCCATCCATCCATCCATCTTTCAAGTATGGCTATGGCAATATTTTAATTGCAATTATGATTTCATAGAAATAACATTTTATCGAGACAACCGAAAACTGAATGACATAAGATTATTTTAAGTTGAATATCATACCCGAAACCCTGACCTACCTGCAGTGTGGGGAATACCAGACCCACAACACAGTTGGCCGACCAGTTGACGAGCGTTGCAGTACTGACAGCTGCTGACCTTGGACCCTGGGCGAACAACTCTGCCATGATCAGCCAGGGAATGGGCCCTGACAACAATTACCCTTCATATAAGACATTTTGTCTATAATTACATGAAGGATATTTTTTGTGTGAGAGACATTTTGGTTAATTCAGCAAAAGTATAATATAGAGTCATATGATAAATGTTTCATGTATCTGTGATTTATCTCTCCAAACACACGTTCTGAAAACCACTTACAAAAATCCTTTCTGCTCTTAAAATCAAGCAAGGATGTTTAGGGAGGTGAACACATATGGGCTCGTGAAGCTAGCGTGTAATACAGGTTAATGTAATAGTCCAGTAGCTAAAAGCTATTTAAGTTCTAACCTTGCATTTTAGTTCCCAAAGTATCTTATTGCTGAATTCATAAATTTGGTAACAGGTAGATCATGAAACTATTTCTTGCCAACTTGGCACCCATGTGGGTTTTGAATACAACATGTTTCAAGATGCAACCTTGGAATTGCAAGCACAAGCAGAAGATCTTGTGGTAGCCAAATAAATTGTTGGATAAGTAGGACAAAAATTTAGCCATTAGAATCGATTTTTAAAAAAAGCTAAGAAAAAAGTCCACGGTCATGTCAACACTCCGACGGACTATAACACCTGATGACGGTGTTTGATTCCCGGTACATGTTACCTGGTCCGATTGCAAAGAAGATGATGTAACAGATGATGGCCAAAATAGACAAGTAGGACAGCCATGACGCTTGGTGCTGAAACAAAATGATGGCCTTCGTGAAGGACTCTACAGAACATAAAAAGAAGAGCAATGACAGAGTACATTTCAGTGCTGATTTCACAAGGATTTCAAATATGTCATTGCATGTTAGCATGTTCATTGAGGAAAGATTGCTTTATTGCAGGATGTAGATGTTTTCCCTTAAATGAAGCTCACAAGTTGAAATAGTGCTAACACATGGTCTGTGGCTTTGCATGTGCGATAGATAGATTACAAAACCACAAAAGGATGTGTGATATTACTGAAATTCTACTCTAACTTACTCCCCAGCTCCAAACATTCATCGATCATTGGCCATGGGTCATTTTTAAGACAAGCAGAATGATACTTCACATGAAATATAGTATCAAAGAAATAGAGATAGAACTAAGCAAACCATTGGCACTGTAAAGCTACCCAAATGTCATGTCTGTCATGGGTTGTAGGGGTGGCCTTGTGGTAAAAGCATTCACTCGTCACGCCAAGGGCCAGGGTTTGATTCTCTACATGGGTACAATGTGTGAAGCTCATTTCTGGCGTCCTCCATCGTGATATTTCTGGAACATTGCTAAAAGCTGTGTAAAACTAAACTCACTCACTCACTCACTCATGTCTCTCACCTCAAACTCAAGAGCCACAGTGAGGACGACGGTGAAGACAAACATCCCTCCCAACCCCAGCAGGAGCAGGATGCGCCTCCCTGCCCTGTCGATGAGCAGGGCTGACACAAACGTCATCAATACATTCACTATGGATGATCCTAGGGTAGCAAACTGGGAGTTTTGCGCAGACAGACCAGCTGATCTGTATATACTCGTTGAGTAGTATATCACCTGTGAATAAAACAAATAGACGGTAGATCAGGTCATAGTCAGGTGCACTGCATGCCATTTTTTTCTGAGGTCAATAGGGGCGTTGAGGTACCCTAGTGGTTAAGGCATTTGTTCGTCACGGGTTCGATTCCCCACATGGGCACAATATGTGAAGACCATTTCTGGTGTCCCCCGCCATAATATTGCTGGAATATTGCTAAAAGCAATAAAATATCCTTTTTTTCATCAAAGAATTTGACCAAAATCACAATACAAAATGCATCACATATAAACAAAAATTTAATTTGCCAAGCAGCTTTTGACTGATGGAAAGTTAAGAAATAGTGTACAACTGCAAAAATCTAACATATCCTATTTAAAACAGAACAGAAGTTATGTTTGGCTTATGTTTTTCATTTATTTTGAAATATACATATGATACCCTTAGAATTGCTATATTCTTAGTTTGTGATATGTATTTGCGTTATTCGTATTCGTACCTTTTCGTATTCTACATTCTAGTAGTTGTAAATCATGGATAAGAAATATCCTCATGAAAAGTGGAGCAATATATTAACAAAACACCAATCAAAAGACGAAATATTCATCAATCCTGATCAATACATATAAAGGAAAATACAGTTCCATTAACTCATACTACGTCATAACCTTATATAAGTAAATGCAAAGACAGAGAAAAAAGATCAGGCCATTGAGTGCTCAACCGCTGACAATAATTGTAACATGTCTTAAGCCAAGGGCCATCTACTAAAACATTATTTTGATGTCTGAGGGTCTGAGTGAGGCACAAAATTCGAACCAACCAGCAGAGGTTGCTGTTTCTTTGAAGAGAGTCCTCCTTGGGGAACTTATAAGCATTTTTATGTCCGTAACTATATTTTGAATAAAATATTTACAAAACAAAAAAGTCATTTTTGTCTTGTTCGACCACACCACAGGGCCTCACGTCCAAGAGAAGGTAACTCTAACCTTCAACCTCGAAACTCACTTTCCATGCCAATCGTGATCAGACAGAATGTGGGGAGGAGGGTGGCCCTACCCCAAGGAGGACTCTCTTCACAGAATCAGCAACCTCTGCAGGTTGGTTCAATTCTTTTTCAGAAGAGGTCCTCCTTGGGGTACTTATGTACATGTATAAGCATAAGACAGACTCAGCCAATTGAGAACAATTCGCAATTTTCAAGGTGGGCTGGTTCGCTGACACAGTCAAATTCTGTTCACACCAGGTACAAAGTGCTGTACGAGAGGGTGCTGCCTTGGCAGAGCACCATCGATTGGGGTGTGAAACATGGAAATAGCCATGGAGTACCCGTGAATTGTGGGGGCCACAAGTTACTCCAATATCCGAACTAAATCTGCACAATAGGGATTCTGAAATCCCAGCTCGCAT
>VKKT01005730.1:50538-61226 GCA_008038995.1 Haliotis laevigata | reverse complement strand
ATACACATATTCCATTTCAATGTCAAATGTGTTCTCGTCACGATATGGCTGAAATATTGCCGATGTGACGTTAGATATTAACTCACTCACTCACTCATACAGATGTGTATAAATCCAGTCATGTGTTAGACCCCTCTTACAACTCAACAACCAGCCTTTATTTAGCTCTTACACAGTTCTCGAGTATTCTAGCAAAGTTCATTCTCTCCCACAGAGGTTACTTGTCATATCTTCCTACGAACCTCTGTTCCAATACGGCCATATTTCCCGGTTCTCGTAAAATCCCCTAGCGGCAAAMRATCGCAACACGAATTATCTCCCTTCTTTCTATCCAATCAGAACACGTGTTACATCGACTTAGATTCGACTTGACTAACACAAGCAAATGTGGGGCCACAAACATTCCCTATCTGTCGGGGACTTGTGTTGATGTTACACACAAGACGTTTAATGGTTAGCTTATCCGTTGTCATCGAGGGCGATGGAGACACCACTGATCCGCCATAACATGACTGAGTTCAGTCTAGAAGAAATGTTCGCGCATCGCGCAGGGGAAGATGTTTTTCTCGAAGCATACGGAAATTACCGAGGCCTTGCGAGAGATCACTTTTGAAACAACGTCGCTGATTGCCTCCAATCACGAGTCTTGAACACTCACACCATGAAAGGGCCGTATTAGAACAGAGGTTACGTAGGAAGATATGACAGGAGTAACCTCTGTGGGAAGAGAATGAGCGAAGTTAGGCTGCATCATTATCCTCTCAGAACGTTTTGAGTAGTAGTGCAATGATGGTACGGAACCACTTCCTCCTAGGAGTGTTATTTCCATGTAATCTTGCCCCGAACACCCGGTAAAAGTGATGATCTTCAAGTGGGCGACAACATTCGATGTCCCGACAAGCTCGCCAGCCTAGACCCGTTAAATTTGCACTGTGCATGTCAGCCGTACCGACAGGGTCAGGGCTCGAGCCGGGCTAGAGTCGGAAACTTTTGCAAGCGTTCTACTGGTTTAGATAACCCATGTTGTAAGGCTACAAGTATGGCTATGCCAGTGCTCATATCATGAGCGTTTTACAAAACAGTTCAGGAGTTTTGGGGGATGATAGTAAGATGGAGCCGAGCTAATTATAGGATGTGGTGCAATACACGAGAGAATCCCTAGGCTAAATTTGAACTCGTCTCTCCTGCCTGTGTAAGGTATAAGAAAACCTGTATAGCACCACACATTTCTTGACTCTTTTGGGTTTTTTTTGGTTTTTCTAGAACTGCGGAGTGGAGTTTCTTTATAGGTGTGTCAGAAACTCCAAACGCGTTGAAGTCTAGACGGACTGTTGGTATCCAGGGAGCTTGTTCATTGCAATCAATCGTATGCACAGTCGGCTGACTGTCCAGGGTCAGAGTTGAACTATTCAAGCACGGTGAAAAGTAGTCAGCAATGTCAGTGTCAGGTCTAGGTGATCTCGGTGAAACAGCTGTATGTGTTGTCAATCTTTTATGAGGACGTTTTTTGTTGTCTGTTCTTTCTTCAAATAATACAAATTTCTCTTCGCTGCCGCCACATTGCCATGCTCCTTGCATAACTTCAAAGGAGTTCTCACCCCTTTTCCGCATATATCTAAAATAAAGTTCACGCTACCTCTTTTTAAAAGTTTCATGTGTTGAGAGCATCTTGGGCCTACACACTTTTTCCTACACCAATCGTACCGAGAAGCACTTATTCAAAACCATGGTCGCATACTCAAACTCAGCCATGCGTCAAATTTATCGATAAAAGCCTCATTTAGAGCTGTCAAATTTATCGATAAAAGCCTCATTTAGAGCTATGTTTTCATAGTGCTATGGCGATGATGATGATGACCGTTAAAGAGCTGTACTTTGAGGCTAAAAAAAGACATCTTTTGGACTACTCCCATCTGACTAAACCCAAACTGATAGAACTTTTGATAGAACAAGAGGTCGTTTTCACACCAGCCAATCTCACGGTGGAAGGCTTCCTGAGAAGTTGGAGAATGCGAGTCCATGAAAACGTACCACTGGATAGAGTCAAACCAATTATCAATGACAAACTCAGGATGGAATTGTTCGATCTGAGTAACGTGAAGTATCAACTTTCGGTCAAACTCTCCATCACAAAATCCTCTGGATACACGAGCGATAGGTCTGAACTCCTTCTCGTAGGAGTGGTAAAAACGATCGAAGAATCATTGTCTAGACACACTGAAACGATTCATCAATACAACACCGTGAGACTAGCGCCTTTAACCCCGAAAGATGACTCGTTGTTGCGGGAAAGCATTGACGCATCGATCAAAACCATCGAGACAAAACTATGTGAGTGGGTTAAACCCAATGTGGCATGGTCCTTAAATGAAGTCAGCGGTGTTTGCATCGACGTAGTCAATGCATCTCCACTCCATAGTGGCTCTTACCTCGAACTGCCCGCTTATTATTTGAGAAAAAATGCCATCATCAACATGAAAAACAGAGTCGAAAACTGCTTAAGATGGGCGTTAAGATCGGCCTTAAACCCCGTCTCATTAAAAATTGCTACCAGTCCTTCCTCTTTTAGCAAAAATGATGGTTTAAAATTCGTGGGCATAAAAACACCCTCACTGCTTTTGCAAACCACCCAAGTAAAGAGCAAAACAAGTTGGCAATCACCGTCTTCGGAGACCATGACGGTATCGTATTCATTTATTCCTCATCGAGAAGGGCGGTAATTTCATTACACGTGGATTAAAAACTTAAACCGTTTCCTATTTGATCCACCCGACAAGAAGTACTTTGCGATGTCTGTCTGCAAGGCCAAGGAGCATGTGTGTTCGGGGGTAAACCAATTGCTAGCTGACAGATGATTCATTGAAAACAGGTTGAAGGAGGACTGTTGCAAAATAGGCATTATAAACGGACTTCGCCACTCTTTTCTTTATTAATCTTATAGGACTTTCAGCGCCTGCGGCGAGGTGAATGCTAATCTCGATCATCAAATATCTCTGCAACAAACAAAAAAATAGGATTGAAAAAACTGTGGACAAGAATTTCATGGCTAAGAATCTCGCAGTCGCAGTGTGTATGTCTTGGCTCGGCTATATACCTACAGCTCCCTGAGATGGCTGGCTACATTATGTTGATGTCCGCGAAACAGTTTCTTATAAATCTCCAGGCCTGTTGCTTCCCTTGTTCTATGAATATTTTTTTCCCATCTTCGCAAATGAGGGCGTTTTTACGAGACTTRGTCCGAATCTCTTGTTTCATTCTGTGATATTTTGCGATTTCTGATAGCACCAAACGAAACTCTTCTTCGGAGATTTTAGTGTCGGTGAGCGCAGCGGAAATATGATCGTCTATCATGTTTAACTTTGCTTCGGCTAGAATTCTGATTTTGTCGTGTTTCAATACACTACGTTGCAGTCGGCGAGACACGTACTTAAGGGTCAATCCCATCAACCCTGCCACTCCGGCTGTTATTTCAATGCCTAGCACCACCGATGCGGCCACGATGGTGGATAATAACCCGATACCTGCTGGGCCTAATCCCATACTGACTGAAACCAGAGCGCATTCAACACCGTCCATGGAATTGATGGCCCCGTTATAGTTTTCCTGCAATTCCGGCCACGTATTGCGTTCACGTTCTAGTTGTTGTTTGATCTTGCATATTTGTCGCAAACGAAACCCGTCTACGGTTTCCAGTGTTTTCGCCATTCTGTCTATATACTCTTTTTATAAAATAGTATTTAATTGGTCCTCAGTCAATGTTTTATGAATATGCTTTAAGCTGATGAGGTAGAAGTTTTTGTATATATATACATGGTCTGGAGTTCAATCAAATCCTTTTGAAATATCATAATACCTAGGTTTGTGGTTCTTCCTGGTTGTATACAAATACGAAAACGTTTTTGTTTATGGCGATCATGCCAGTGTATTTTTAACCCATGCAGAAGGTTTATATCTACTCCAGGGGCATCTCCAAGAAATACTAAGATAATAAGAGTAGAACCTTGTATCATACTGATCCACGAGTCTGGCACATCAGTATATTTTAGTAAAAATAACACTGCTTTTTTATCATTGGGGTCTAACATGTTAGCCTTTTGATCTGGTAATGGCGCTCATCCACGTTCTTCTTCCAGGATTAAACCTCCCCAGCAGTATCCCATATCCCGGGGTAGGTCAGGACCAGGTTAATAATCAAGTTCAACTGAGATTCCTTGATGACTTCTCGTCGTTTGAACACGTTATCTTGTAAGCGCATCGCGTACAAGGAGTTTTCCTCGCCAGGCAGATCGAATCCCCGCATGTCCCCGACATCGGCTAGCGTGAGGTTGGTATGATGATGGTTCATCTCGTTTATATATAATGCATTACGAAATGGTTTTCAATTGGTTACCGGAAAATCCCTGGGACGGGCACTTTAAACCCATGAGATGTATTTTGTCGAGTAGGAAACTTTTGGTGAGCGATATCGTGTCACGGTGACTCCCTGAAGACTGGTGTAGGCATTAACGTTCACCCGCATGTTCACGGCAGTTCGCCGAGGTAGACTTGGATGTACCGAGTGGATTTCACCGGCAGACTTTCCAGGACGTCTACCACGCTGTGGAATTCTGACACCATCTGCAATCCCACGTTTTGCGTCCTGAGTTTGCTCGACAGCATGTGGGCTACTCTTAGCCGCAACGTGCTGACGATCACGCTGCGTCTTTGCGCAGGGACATAAGCCACAGCAGCGTTCCGTTGTTCATGACTTTTGTCAGGTAGAGAGGGGGACAAAGCCATCACCGAGGTGTACGGGAACTGGCTTTGCATACCGCTCGAATTCAAGCTGCTCGAGGGGCACATACCGTTTTACCAGGCCACACTTGGCAACCGGTTGGAATAGTTATATTCACGCCGGAGGGCAGCGAGGCCAGCTACATCGTTGAAAACATCTCTCTGGAATTGGACATGGTCATGAGCTCGGAACTAGCCGGGCACATTCGCACCCAGTACTCAGGAAAGCTGTCCATCCTGTACGATCACGTGCTGCAGCACCGGACGATCGTCTAGGACAAGATCGACACGTTGTGGAACATCAACCTGAACGTGTCGGATCGATCGATGAAAGGCATCTTGATCATTCCCGTGGCGGAATACAAGCCGTTTGGAAGAGATGGCGAACTCACTTGGAATCCCGAGATCACGAAAGTGGAAAGGACTGTCGAGGGCGTTCCCAACCAGCTGTTCAGCCAAGGCATGTGAGCTTACCAGCAGTGGGACGAGATTAGAAAACTACTGGCCATCAAGTGACACTCGCCGGAAGTCAACGACGTTGTCAAAGACCTGAGTTTATCCTACATGAGGATTGATGGTTACCTGGATAAACATTATGCACTGTGGCTGGACATGAGATCCACGGACGATGACAGACTACACCGCAGTGGACGTCACCTCGACAATGGCAGCAATCCCGCCATCCAAATCACCAAAAAAAGCTCAAAATCCGGCTGGTAAGTTAAATATATATTTGTACATGATTATGGACGTGCAACTCAATATATACAATGGAAGAATCGTGCAAGCCATTTACTGATTTACCTCACGATCATTGCCCCATCGTCTGCGGTCGGACGGGATGCGGCAAGGCGGCATTCATGCTGGACATGCTGGAAGGATACTATCATTAAATGTTTGACCACATCGTCATTCTCTGCCCAACTTTATGGGTGTAGAAGACGTACACTGAGAGACCGTGGGTCATGACGGACCTGGGCGTGCACAAAATTGATCCTGGAATTTGTCTGCAGGACTTGTTGCGCGCTTACCACGACAAGCTGAAAGGAGAATCAACGCTGTTCATCCTGGASGACTGCAGCGCCAACAAGGAGATGGTTAAAAAACGAGACGTGCTGTCGTACCTGGCCTTCTTGGGCCGACACACTGTTTTGGTTTTGACACAGAAATTAAACTCAACGCTGAAAGATTTATGGGAACAGACGGGATGGGTCGCCCTGTTTCACTGCAAGGACAGGGATTCGTTCGAGGACTGCTTGCGAGAAAACGATGTGATCCCAACCAAACAAGAAACAAGAACGAGTGAAGAAACAGCTCGACGAAACGAAACACACCAAACTCCTGTTGAAAAATGACCAAAACTGCTTTTAAGCAAAATTCTAGCACAATTCCAGCAATTCCAGGAATTCCAACTCAAGCAAAAACAATGTTCAAAACTATCATTGTGTGCAACTTGACTTTCATCTCGTTGTGTTTCATGTACATCGCATTTTATTTTATTAGGCTTAAAAATCGTTTGTTACATAATAAGATGGAGCGCGACAAACTGCTCAAACAAATGTTGGATGATGATAATAATAATAAGAACGACAAGCGAGAGACTGGTGGTGATCGCGGTCAGCGGCAAAGCCAAACAATACTTGGGTGAGGGCGACTACACTCCCGATAATATTCACAAAATGCCAGCCGAAGAAATTGACAAGCTGTATGCAAGATGCGCAGCCAGACTCGGCACCGAAATGACGAAAACCATAGGGTCTGTCATAACGCAAGTCTACACCGGCGTAGCGTGATACTTCCTTCCCATTCCGCCGGAATGTTGACTTAACCTGTGGGAATGATCTCGAGAAAGATCCCTTCATCGACCATGCTTTGAGCGCCGTCAGCTGCGTGCTGTACCGCGGCGATCATCACAGCAAAGCATTGTCAATTTAAAGAAGAAAAAAATATCAATGATAACAACATGGATGCACAACAGGAGGAGGAAACGCCGACGGAGGAAGCAATGACGACACCGATACAACTAGTCACCACAACCAAGAATCCTAAAAAAGTCACCACGGGTTAAAAGGTGGTTTAGCCAAGCACCACAAAAATAATACCCATTACACTACGTGGATTGTTGCTGCCATGGCTATTGGAGTAAGTGTGGTCATCGTTATGCTGCTTTATAATAACAAGCCATCACCACCGCAACATCAGACAACACAATTCTAAATAAATCTGCATGTTATGTTATAATTTTTGTTAAAAAATAAATATATATTCTATATACCCACGATGTCTTAGGAAAACAATTTGTCAACGACGCATATCACACATCCATGATCGCCGGACTAACTGCAGGTTATGTTCGCTTAACGAAAATGTTTCTCAAACAGCCGACGATCAGACTCGATTTCAACGTGCTGGACATGAGCATGGTCATCATGGACTTAGGGATCACCAAGGACATTCTCGTGAAACAAGGAATTATACCGGAAAATATTTTGAAGTAATATTCAAATACACATAATATACAAAAAAAGAATGGCCATGATGGTCGGTGGTGCATTAGTCAACGCCCTCGCATTTTCTGGAAGCAATTATCTCTTCTCCAAATTGCGAACGTCGAACGCAGCCGAAATGGAATCGGAACGTAAACGTCACGATTCTGCCTTGGAGAAACTGCAAGCTTCTCATGCTGAGTACGCCAAAAAACGTGTGCAGAGAATACAGTTCATCAACGACCAACTCTCGCATGAAAACCACGCCGTTCAAACGTTCAAGAACGTGGACGACGCCATGCGAGAATACTACCCGCTCACCGTCGTAGGTAAGAATCTGAGAGCCTGGAAGCTGGAGGCTTGAGGCTGGGCGTCGACAAAAACATGGCTGTCGACGACATCAAACCCCTGATCGTCCACAAAGTCAGCGAGGTACTGAACGATCTGGGAAGCCTCAAATTTCAACACGGTGAGAATGTCGCTGGACACACAGCAGACTGACTGCACCACCGAGCACATCCAGCCTTACTTCAGATGCAAGCAAGAAGTCGCGACTCAGCCCGAGTCTGTCGATGCACTCATCAACACCTCGTTTGCAAAACTACGAGAATCCCTGGAACGCTACACGCACATTGGCTCGGCCTGGGTTGTGGACACGATCGACATGGTCTACCTGGACGTAGTGAACTACGTGCCGTTCAAAGGAGAGTCGAACCTAGACTTGCTGCCGCACTACAGGAAAAAGCAAGCCATGGTCAATGTCAAAACAAAGGCGATGTTTGCATGAGGGTTGCAGATCCGCGAAGTTTCCGGCCAAAGCACATTCAGACAGACTTTCGAGCTATCCTGAAGATGATGGGACCAGCTGGGAGGGCATTGATGAACCTACCACTATCTCCCAGGTCACCGAAATCGAAAAAACAGAACAATGACATAGTCATCAATATCATCAGTCACAAAGGGAATAACACGATCATGCACAGGATCAGCTCCCTCACAAACGAACACTGCAAGACGATCAATCTATTCATGTTCCAGCAAGGCGACAAGTATCACTACACGTGGATAAAATATTTCAAAAGACTCTTGTATGATCAGTTCGAAGCATGAGGAAAAGAAACACTTCTGTGAAAGGTGCCTGCATGGCTTCACGCGAGCCGACCTGCTGGAATCACATTGGGAGGAGATGGCTATCTCCATTGGGAGAGATGGCTCTCCGAATAGAAATGCGGATGAAAAGAAAAACACGCTAAAATTCTCCAACCACAAACATCAAATGCATGTGCCCTACGTCATGTATGAAGGCTTCGAAGCCCTCATCAAAACCGATGACACTGTCGCACCGTCGTCCCCGGAAAAATGTTTCATGCATAAAACACAAAAAAACAAAGCCTGCGGGTTTGGTTATGTGGTCGTTCAATCCAACAGCGAAATGAACGCTCCTATGGTCTACCGAGGAGCAGATGCGGCTGAACGATTTCTCACGTGTTTGCAAAATGAAGAGAAAATCATAACAGGAAACAGTTGTACACCATCGTCCCAATTAGTATGACCAAAGAGGACTGGCGAACTCATAAGAAAGCTAAGCATTGCCACGTGTGCGATGAACCCCTGAATGGGGATGTCGTGAGAGAGTACGTCGACAGGTGCGCAGTGCTGTACATGGACACAGATTCCCTGCTGATGAAAATTCACACCGAGGACCTGTACGAGGACATGAAGAAACACATGCACCTGTAAGACACCAGCGATCCCCTAAAGATCACCCTATGCACAACCAAGTCAACAAAAAAGTGCTTGGCAAGATGAAGGACGAATGCGCTGGCACGCCAATCACCGAGTACGTCGACTTGAGACCCAAGGTGTATTCCATCAAGAAAGCTGACGACGATGAAATCCGACAGGCAAAAGGCATGAAACAACACGTGGTGAAAAACAACATCAAGCACGCCAGATTCAAGACAGCCCTGTTCAAGAATAAAACGTTCAAACACCATATGAACATGCTGAGAAGCGACGGACACAGGATATATGGACTGAGAATCAACAAGATCTCACTGTCTCCCATGGATACGAACGATGGATCAACATTAACGGAGTCACCACTTATGTGTACGGGCACAACCGTGCATCAAATAATTGAACATGCCTATTTGCATGCCTCTTTTTCTGCTAAATGTAGCCAGCCAGCCACCTGTACACCAAGCCGAGAGAGACACACGCACATGCACTGCGACTCGTCCGCCTACAGCGCTCGGAGGAGCAACCACCCCTGACCGACCCTATGCTCACTTAATTTTAGAAACTATTCGACCGATTTTCATCAAATTTTTCATGCACCTCAGTAGTAGTATACACAATGGGTCTACGGGATTAGAGACTCCTCAAGGGCTCAATTCTTAAATTGAGCCCTTGGGAGGGACCTTGTCCCGTAGCCCCATTGTGTATGCTACTGCTTTGGTAAACTTCCATTGAGATATAATAGATCCAATTCGGCTACAAAAATCTCAGACAGACACGTATTGCCTGGTGCAGACAGCATTTACGGTACAGGAGAGAAGATTGGGATGATTTTTGTTCACTGACGAGTCAAGATTTCATCTGGACAGATTAGGTAGCAAGACAAGAGTGTAGAGACGGCTAGGTAAAGGGTATGCTGACGGGTGCTTTGTTCAGCGTCAACAGTTTCCTTGCGGAAGTGTCACGGTACTGGAGGCATCACATCTTATGGTCAGACACAACTTGTCTCTGTCATTTGCAATCTGACAGGTCTGCGATACGGGATGACATCATTGGGTTTCATCCGTTCATTTCATGACATAGACGTAACTTCACGCTTCAGCAAGATACGTCGCTCGTGATGTGACAGATATTCTGAGACAGTGGAACATTCCGGTATTCCCCTGGCCAGCTGTTTCTCCGGAACCTGTCCCTTACCGAGTACACTTGGGATAAAATGGGACGATGTTTACTTCAAGTCCAGACTCAACCACTGACGTCAGCTGAATGGGGACAAGCGTTGATGACTACACAACGCAACGATAATTGCATTCGAACCACCCATCTGTGCCAAAGATTACAGTGAGCCACACTGACAACCCGAACAGTTCTGGTCTCAACAGGATAGTGCCAATGACCATTCGCCGACGTCTAGCTGCACATGCGATACATGCAAGACGTCCTGCCAAACGACAATATTTGACATTACGTCAGCAACATCTACGACTGCAGCCCTCCAACATATGCTGTGGAGAGCATGTGAGTGGAGACATGATCTCTTCACTGCGTGAGTGAGTGAGTGTAATTTTGCGCCGTACTCAGTAATATTCCATTTATATGGCAGCGGTCTGTAAATAATCGAGTCTGCACCAGACAATCCAGTGATCAACACCATGAGCATCAATCTGCGCAATTGGGAACCGATGACAT
>VKKT01005729.1:32262-48173 GCA_008038995.1 Haliotis laevigata | reverse complement strand
CGAACCCGTGTCTTCGGCGTGACGAGCGAACGCTTTAACCACTAGGCTACCCCACCGCCCCTATTTAAAATAAGATGGAAACAGCTTAATGAAGGTATTGTATACACACGTATATCCGAATTACACTAAACATATACCACTGATACAGAATGATTATTTTATACTATATACTATTCACACTTTGCTAAGGGTCAAATCGTGGATTCAACAGAAAGCTATGACGTGGAGTCAAGTTTGGTTTAAATACTAGCATGTAGGCTTATTGTAAACATGGATCCTAGGTTTCAGTTTGTCATGTCGTCTTGTGGATCCTATACCTGCGATTGACAGGTGTTGTGTACTTGTCCATGACTCGTTCCAGGATTTGCAAAATGGTTGATTGGTGCCATAAAACCATTTTTATGGTTACTCATGTATCAAGTGCATAAGGTTAGATTAAAGTCACTGTTTGCCTAAATAGGGGTTATCGTACTATTATTTATCCAGTTTTAGATGGATACAATTTCAAATTATAAATCCACGTTTAAGTAAAGTTCTGAATTTTTGTGATCCTTAGCAAAGTGTGAGTAGTATATGTGCAAGTGTTAGTTACGGTACACGACAGCATGTCAACCACAACATCTGTGTTTTTTAATGTTCACATGTTGGTGAGGATGAACACATGATCCATATGCAACATTTTGTGTAAATATCTCTAAATATAAGCGACAAAAGCCTTTCCGTTTTCGAAACAAATATCTTCTAAAACACAGATTGCTTGATTCCGACAACATTCTTTTATCAATCAATATTAAAACATCACGAAAACCTGCCCGTATCCTGTCGCACCAGGCGCATCCGTCAAATGCATTCAGTGAATACATCAACACGTAGGATGTAGATGAAATGTCAACTTCCACAGCTATACATGCCTTTTAACAGAGCATCACTTGCATCACCTACAAAACCCTGTTTGTGAATCAATACATTTAGACTAGGTGACAGTGGTATGCCTTCATTACTTATTCACATATACAGTACCTTGTCTCTACTATTCACGTTGATGCCATGTGTGAGCAATAGCTTTATGCTCTCAACATCCCCGTGTGCAGACACTATATGCAGTGGTGTGCGTCCAACCTGCAATCAACAAATTCCTTATCCATTCCACTTTATGTGCTTTTTACATTTTCACATTAAGTTTTAAAAATCAATTTTGTTCCAAATTTCTCAAAACTAAAAATTCTCAAAAGTAAATATTACACATCAACACCAGAAAATAAACAATGTCTATTATCCTACAGAACAGAGTTCATATGGGGTAAGAGGGAATATAGGTGTGGAAAATATATGCTATGATTGAGTGAATTGGGTTTTAGTCACTTATTGCAATATTACAGAAATGAAACGGCGTTGGGCACAATAAATATGCTTAACACATTGTACCAATGTGGGAATCGGATCCGGGTCTTTGGCTTGAAGAGCGACAGCTTGAATCACTAAACTACCCCTACGCTCGAATGAATTAGAAAGAAACCCAGATTTAAACCTCGTGACGTCATTAGAGATGGTAAAATGTCTCACCTTGTCAGTTTTAGAGACATCGGCTCCGTGAGAGAGCAGCAAATTTTGGACCACATAGTTCCTCAACTCGGCAGCTCGAATCAAAGGTGTAAAACCATCCTGAAATACAGATGTGATTATATAACATGATCATTAAACCAAGATTGTATATTGTGTACTGATTGTTTGAGTACCATACCTTTCCTCCCTTTCAGCACATACGTCGTCACGATATGGCTGAGATATTGCCGATGTGACGTTAAAGATTAACTCACTCACTCACTCACTCACTCAGCACATACGTACTTACCAAATTCTTCGCATTGATATTGGCTCCAATATCGAGAACATTTTCAATATTTCCTGTGTGTCCAAACTCAACAAAGTCGAACAGCCTGTCTGTAGCTTTCTGTATGGCTAGCCTGCAACAAGGTAAATTTAACGAAATTGGTGTGGTTTCACTCACAATATGGTTTTATTGTCTGTGTCAGTAAGCAACAGTAACAATACATACCTGCTGGTTGCTGTGGGACGCTTTAGTCTGTGTACTTTGGGCAGCACCTTCTTCACCTTCGGCGGAGAGCTGATCGTCATTACGGAATTGTTATCTGGGAACAGCTCCTCTGTTAAAACCATTGGCATATAACTATTGCCATGAGTTGATATCACAGATCTGTCGTAGCGGGTCGAGTTGCGTCCTTTCAGAGCAGCAAGGAGGTCCTCCTCAACCTCTGACTGCAGAGCAGTGTTGCCATCATCCTTCAAAACAGAGAATCTCAGATTGCCATTTTCAAACGTTGCCACGGATCCATCCCTTGATGTCTCCTTTACTTCCAGTGACACCAGTTCAGAGATCAGTCGTTGCCTGGCAACTGCGTCCGTCTCTGCAACGGTTTTCAAAGCAGCAGAGATGTTGACCCTCGACTGCACTGCTGCAGATAAAATCTCTTCCTTGTTTTTCCTGCCATGAAACTTAAATACAGTTACGGCATGAGCCAGCATATCCATTCCTAATGTTCTATACAGAGCATCAGATATGAAGAAAGGTGTTTGGAACTCGAATGTACGACACACTGCGGAAATCAAGGTATCAGTTATTGTTCTCAGCTCTAAGTCAGTATCAAGGATTTTTGGTTTGAAGTTAATATACAGATCTCTCTCCGAGAGAAGGTGTATATCCACAGTTTCATTGTATGTAGTCCCTTCCACTGTTTCAAGAGACTCTCCATCTTTTACAGATTGCTTGAATCCTATACGTATGTGTCCAATATCAGCAATTGTTGACAATATGGCATCCCTGTTCTCGTCATGTCCATTCGGGAGATTGGCTATTTCTTCAAGTGTCTTCTGCATGACATAACCCACAACCCCAAGAACTAAGTCATCTTCAAAGTCTCCAGTATCGAAAACAACATTTGTTCCGAGTTTGCTCCCAATATCCCATACGTCATACACAGCGGATATGTTGTTGGAACTGCTCTTCACCAAGAATTGTAAGGAGTTCATGTGTGGACACGTGTTTTGCCTCTCATAGAAGTAACCTTGTCGGCAAATCACCTCTTCACAGGTAATTCCCAGTTCTCCAGCAGCAGCAGCAGTATTATGGGTCTCTGTCGCGACATTTGGTTTGATGTTTACTGTGTGAGGTATTTCCAAAAGCAAACGTTTAAATGCTGCTCTGTCACAAAGGAACATCAGTTTCTTATTAATACTTATAAGCTGCACCCTTTCAAACTCAGCACTGTCATCCTCCAAGACATGATTGAAAGATATGTGTTGCCAGATTCCACTAATTTCACCCTTCTTCATTTCTTGAATCTCAGACAATTTCATTATCTTGAACAGGTTTGTTTTCTTTGTTTCACTCTGTTTGAGCCGTACCAACAGCACCTTTGACATCCTGATGTCCTGCAGTTCATCGTGTGTCACCCATGTCCAGGCACCAGCCGGGATATTGAAGTCACCCAGGTATCTACTTGTGCGGGCTGCCTGTAAGACGCTAAGAATCGTGTGGGTGAAGGTATACCATGTACCAAATGCCAACCAGTCATAGTATCTACCAATCAGATGTAGGGGATGAGTCATTTCTCGAATGTCATTTGTGTGTATGATCTTCAGCCAATCAGAATCAACAGGAGACACTGTAATCATGATGCCAAGTTGATCTTGCAGATTTATCGTAGCTTTTGCAAGCTTTTCAGAGCTTGTCAAGGAATTCACTTGAGCTGACTTAGGCCAAAAGACGTCCTTAATGGTGTGTGGATACTCAAACTTGAAGGGTACAACATGGTCAAGAATCTGTTTTTCTTCCAATGAATGAAAGACTTTGGAATAGTCTGTATCTTCAGTCATCCAAACTCCTGTGTCATTCTTTGTTACCTTCAGGCTAACCACAAGAGTTTTCTTCTTGAACCAAATTCCAGATCTGTCCTTCATTCGTGTTACCCTTAAGCATACATCATCAAAATCAAAGTGAAGCCACATCATGAAAGCATACAGATGGGCTATCTTCTGAAGTTCCTGAGCGGCATATCCCCTGATGAATCCGCTGATTTTCCCAACCATGCCAATGCTTTCAAACGAGTCCCATTCTATTGTCGCTTCAACCTTTTGGGATTTTAATTTTTGCTTCTCACATTTCTGTCTGATTTGCATGTTAGCGACATCAGGCTTGCTTGTCAGTAATCTGAATCCATCCAAGAGACAGTTGTAACCTGATCTGCAGATAGTCAATAGTTTTAACAACATGAAATGATCTGAATTGTATCGAAGAGAGCCATCTCTTACTGTAAAGTACCACACCATTGATGACTCATTGGATGTGATTGACTCTGCTTTCAAAATGGGTAGATTCGGCACGTACTTGACTGTGATTTCTTTCAGATTAGAATAAAGTTGTGCTGTAGAATTGACGGCTTTTCTTCCACAAAGAGATTTTATATCTCCCAACAGCGACCCACAACGAGTTATAGCACTTTGAAGTCCACCAAGTTTGTTGCAGGCAACATCTCCTGATAACATTCTGATGACTTGTGCATATATTCCCATATTCTTTGATGCAATGAGTGAATCCCAGTCAACATTGATCATCACAGACAAGCCGTTCAGTTCTCGTTTCACCTGAAAGCATACGCATAACATAAATAGGATATAAGAATGACATGACATATGAGCACTGTTCACATGGTTACGAATGCATTTTTATATTCACCACAAAAGTATCAACACATATATTCACATAGTGTCTGCTAGTTTAGTAATTGTGATGAGTAATATGACATTTTTATTATGCTATTGCTATTTAGCATACATTAAAAGAAGGAAAACGTTTTACTCCTAGTAAACATTTTTCATAATATATAAATCTATACTAGAAATGTATAATTCTGAACTGAAACATACATCAAGTATGGCCAAGTGTAGATTGCCGATCGACAAACAAAGTCTAAATGTTGTAAAACTATATCAATCTAAGTACACAGTAACAAATTATACATATATATCAAACCTAAACCCAAGCGCTAGTCACCACTGAATATAGATCACGGATGACTCATTCAAGAACAAATATATTTCCTATAAATTATACTTTTTCAGAATGAACTCAAACCATCATGTCACATAGATTTATCCTTCTTTCCTGACTCAATGGACATTGCTTCCAGCTAATGGTAAAGTTTCATGCAAGATTGTGTTTACTTACTAAATGTTCCATTTCCTTTGTGACTGTCTCATCAATGTGCTCACGGATACTTGCTTCCGTTGTGATTTCAGTTGGCATCTCCCCCGAAAGAACAAACACATTTTCATCCTCAATAGAAACCTGGATTTTATCTTGAAGATGGGATCCAGAAAGTAGTACTTGAGCACTGTCAATGGAACCCTTCTGTATACACGATACACTGATTCTTGAAACTGCTTTCCATGTATGGTTATGGGTATCAATGCAAGTTGAGTACCTTCCAAGAATAAGCTTTGACAAGACTAGAGCACGAGTTTGCACTTTTGAATAACCTGGAAGAATCTGTTCAAAGCTCATCAGATCTACATGTAGTTCTTTCCCAAAGAGGCGCGTTGGTATCATTGCTTCAGGGTCAGCCTGCCTTTCAATAATCATCTTGTTGTTTTCATCTTGGGATTTGGTCAGCACAACGTCGGCAAGTGACATACGAGAATCAGAATTGTCCATGTCAGTTTGCCAGTCATAATCACCTGGTTGAGAAACCCCGACTCTCCATTGTATAGACACAGGTAATGTTTCTTGGATAGTTTGTAGCAATGGATACGTCTCTGTAGCCCCGCTGTTCTTGATGGCAGTGACTAGTTCCATATTCCCATATGCCAAAGCAACTTCCAAAGGCGAAGGCATTTCCCCTGTGACCAAGTCAGCATATGGTCGTTTCTCCAAAACTGTCATGAAGAATTTGTTTTTCTTTGCTTGTGCAGCATAACAGCACACCTCAACAATGTTTTCTTGTCCAGTTGATGTGTTTTGGAAGTAGAAACACGCTGCATCTTCTAGATCTGATTTTAGTGCCCATTGGAGAACATCTTTTTGTTTGTTCAACAAGAACAACTGTGTGTTAACAATATTCCTTCCATATCCCATCGTTGCCAGTGCACTGAACATAACATCATTGGAACGAGCTATTTTAGACCACGTGTAAAGTGTGTCCAGGGGATGTGTGAATCGCTTTTTTTTAGCTTCATCTGTATTCAAGGAATACATTCCAAACTTCGGACGAACATCAAGCCAGAAACCTACTCTTGAAGGCTTTCTATCGAGGATGTTTCTTTCCGGAACATTGGGTGCTTGGATGTATCCACTCTGGAACATCTTAGACCAACCAATTGCTGAATCCATCAGGCAATGCACACAAGAATAGTCTGTTACTTTGTGTGTTGCGTGAGAACTTTCTTCAAATGCTCCACCCTTGCATAGATATTGCAAAATGTGGTGATTACCATAAGCGACAGCAGTGGCAAGGGGAATCAAGTTTCCTTTGTCCCTGGCAGTAAATGCTGACTCTGGGGCTCTGACTGTGACTGTTTCGGCGATAGAAGGATTGCCAATACGGGCAGCTAAATGAAGAACATTTTCTTGCAAAGGAGATCTCCAACTGTAGCAGTCTGTCACTTCCTCCAAAAGTTTAACACATGAAACATGCCTTGTTTCCATGGCCATAATCAGGGGTGGTGTCCCTACATGATGTAACCACTCCACTAGTCTATCAGGGGCATGGGCTAGAGTGAGGGTAAGAAGGAATTTAAGAGAGTCTTTACATCCATAAATTGCACAAAGATGAAACA
Source organism: Haliotis laevigata (assembly GCA_008038995.1). Taxonomy (NCBI): domain Eukaryota; kingdom Metazoa; phylum Mollusca; class Gastropoda; order Lepetellida; family Haliotidae; genus Haliotis; species Haliotis laevigata. The sequence goes on along the minus strand of VKKT01005729.1, from coordinate 41,321 downwards.
GTGTAGATGCATGTTTTGAATCTATCATAATCTGAATAAGTTTTTCTTGTAATGTCTCCATGATTGCTAATGTGCCATGATCATCACCATAGCTAACAAGGGAGTGCACATTGGATTCAAGCCTCCGTATTTGCGTGTAAGGTGGCATGAGGTCACTTGGTACTGAAAGGGCTGATTCATTCTTCATCATGAGGTATTTCAACCAGCCTGTTTGACCTGTATCAAACGTTGCCAATGCCTTGTATTTGTTCACAAGATGGTTAGCCATTGCTATGTGACCCATACTTCTTGCGAGATCCAAAGGAGTGTGACCGAAGTTATTCCTTGAATTCAGATCATCCTTTGAAGTATTGAGAATAACTTCAATAAATGCAATCATATTCCATGTACATGCATAATGTAACACTGAATTGTCATACTGATCAGTCCGTCTTACATCAAGGTGCCTGCTGTTCAGAAGATCGACACAAGCCTTTTCTTGACCTCTTGCAGCTGTCCTCAATAGCACCTTCTCTGTAAATTCCTTTGTAAGCACTGCACTGACCATTCTGGACTGAACAAGTGTAGCAATGACTGCATTATTTGCATGATTGGAAGCCAGCTCCATACTCTCTCTGATTCTAACACTATCAATCGTGCGACTTGCATCAAGTGCATCTAGCACTTTCTGTACAATATCACTGCTTCCACTGAGAATAGCAAAATCCAGGACCCAATTGCCTCTGTCCAGGACTGTAACGTTCTTTGCTTCCTGTTGTAGCCTCATATTTTGGGCTAAAAAATAATCAACTGTTGCTGATCTTTTCCAATAGCATGCCAGACATAGTGATCTATAAAGCAGCATTGATTTGTCAGACACCACACGTGTATGTAGTTGGTGACAAATTTCTGTCACTAAATCAAGATTTCCTTTCTTTGAGGTATCATACAGCACCTTTATCCATACATCTACTGATTCAAAGGCTCTGCCTTTTCTTGAGTAATCTTGAACTACTTCATGCAGCATGGGAAACAAATCTGTTCTCAAAGCATGTTCTATCGTGTTAGTGTTTAAAGTAAGATCTATTTCATTGGCTAGATATCTCAACACATCTACCCTGTCTTTGACATCGCCACCCTTAGCATGGTTTGTAAACATGAACAAAAGGTCAGTGAACAACAAATCGCCAGATATCTTCCTTTCAAAAAGTGGTCTAAACTCTTCATACTCGATCTGCTGTAAAAACTGTAATGGCTGAACCTTCCCAAGACATGCAAGAACTGATAGAAGTGAATTTGGCACATGGGACCTGCATATCTTTAATGCTGATTTGACCAAGAGAGAAATTTCTGATAGTGTTAGTCTGGTCCCAAGTGAATTATTGTTCTTGAGCTTCTGGAAGATCTTAAATGCATCTTCTTTTTCTTGAAGTTCAGATAGGACGTCTTTGCAAATCCTTTCTTTAGGAGATTTTCTCTTCCTCTTCTGTACATACAAATCAACGTCTGTTGTCTCTAAAGCAGCAAGTGCTAGAATGTCATAGAAATGTTCCGGTTCATTGGTGACCTTTTTGAGTAGTGTTTCATATGACTGGTACTGATGATTTGCTACAGCAAAGACCAACGGTGATGGACAAGTATCCAGTTGAAGGATATGTTGAGACATTGTCAGACCTAACATCTCTTGGAGAAGTCCATGATCTCCAATGGCTGCAGCACCATGTAGGATGCTGGAAGAATTGGATTGACAATACTTTGATAGATCCAGCAAATACTGGACCTTTCGTTTAAGTGTGTCCAAGGGACCTACTTTGGGCACATGGTGTTCCATAACAGACGTATAGATGGGAGACGTCCTCTTGGATTTTGTATATACTTCCTGGAATGTCTTCGTCCTTGGAGACACGATTTCCGCCACCCTTGTTGAATCATTCCTCGCGATTTGTGCATCCCGATGCTGTGGCCATTCTTCACAACCATGAGAGCTTTCATGAGTAAACACCCTTTTTGGCCACAGATCAGGGACTGATCTATTCAAGCTCAGGATACCTCCATGCAGCAACACTAATTCAGCAATACTGAAATGCCTGTTGGCGAGAGCATACCACAAAGGTGTCAATTGAGAGTGGTCCTTCACATTAACCACACTTTGAACAGCACTGTATCCATATGTTCCCAACGAATTCAGTGCATATTTCACAAAATCAATGTTTCCTTGTTGGCACACACTGTGGAAGGTTGTCATTTCATAACTATTTTCCCAAGTCAGAAGCTTAATAATGGAATCTGGAAGACTACTCTGGCTTTCATATCTTGAAGTAAGAAGCTTGAAGAGTAGCAATGCAGTTTGTTCAGAGCCCTTAACACTGGCAGCAAACAAAGCCTCCTGTGCTAGATCAAAAGCTCCAATCATGAGGGACTGTCCATAGTTTTCGAAAAGGTAACAGCAAGTTTTCCAGGGACCATTTCCTATCAGAGGTAGGATAACCAACCTGAAAATATATTAATATGACATAATCTAGTGACAGTCAAATTGTAAGATATATTTGCCTTTCTTTTTTCAGGATAGCCGGCACACTCATTCGTTTTTTGTAATATTATGAAAACATGCAAAATTGCTGTCACCATGTAGTTTACAGGTGGCACAAACAAAACGTGGTCAACTGTGATATGAACACCAAATCACATCTGTTATTAGGTTTTCAATAGTCTACTTGGCTTTTAATATGCATTCTAAAAACCTATAGATACATACCGATCACAAAGGATGTCAGTAGAAATGTTTTTTGCACTTTCAAGGATGAATTGAACCAGCTTCCAGTGGGTGGCTTCTATGGCGACTCTGAGCACGTTTCCAAACACTGGGTGATGATAACTCACGTCAATCTGTAAACTAGATAAAGAGTATTTGCTGTTTGAAGTCTTGAGATGATCCACTGGAAATTTGTTTGCAAGGTAATCATAGGTGAATTGTACATGAATTACACAGTATTGGCAGTGTGATACACAATTATGATTTGATGCGATTTTAATAGCAATATGGTATCTATAATTCTCTCGGTGACAATTAATGATAAAAATATTATTTTAGTGATGGTGAATCCAAACTGTTGTATGACTTACGTTGAACTCAGTGTCCTCAGGTCTCTGGTTTGTCTTTCTTCTTCAGTCACTCTCGAGGACTGCGTGTATTTCCATTGCATAAACGCTGATTTGAAGAATGTGAATTAAATTATGCACTGAATTATAATGTAAGCAGTTACAACAAATGTGAAATTTACAGATCCATTGGTCGCATGCGTATTTTACCCCTGTGTCTCCTTATGCGTTAAAAGGCTCACCTTGTTCGAAGGCTGCTATGGGCCTCCGTTCATTGTTTGTATCATGTTAGAATCCCACATTTGTCATGTTTTTGCTGAGTATTGGTGTCCTTGGTGTCACGTTTAGATTTACACATTTAGCTGACTCATTTAGAAGACACACCATGATAGACTGAAATATTTTCAAAGTGGTCTTTAACCCAATTAACAGTTTTCCAAGGGACAGTGAATGCAGAAATGTTAAATACTCACTCAAGAATCTTGCACCAACACATACTGCAAGGAGGGTCTGCTGTGAGACATTTGCTTCATTCTTCAACAGAAATCCTACTGTTTTCTCATGACCCATGGCTACAGCATAGTCAAGACATGTAGCTCCAAGTGCATCCTCAGAACAGACAGGCAGAGGGTCAACACTATCGCAAACTGCTTTCAGTAGCTCTACATCATCTAGAACGCTCACTAAGTGCAACAGAGATGCTCCGCTGTTTTCGATTTTATCCAACGTTGACAGTCCCATATTCGTTAAAGAAAATAACAGCTTTCTGTCTAGTGTCATGTTCCTGAGAAGTTCAATTGTGTGCCAGCCCTTTGTGTGCATACCATACATTTGAGTAAACTCGTCCCTCGGCATGACAGTCATCCAATCATTAAGATTTTGAAACTTCCTAGTTTTGTCAAGAACTTGAGGAAAAAGCCTTGGAAAGAGGATCAAAAGTTTTGCAATTGTGAAAATTGACCTTCGTGATACATCCAGACTTTCAATGTGATGAGATACAATCTGAGTAAGGATGTTTTCACCAAACATTCTCTTTTTATGGCGTGATTCCTTCAACAGTGGAGACAATTTCTCCTCAAGATGTTCAAGGTCAAGAGTATTTACAAACTTCAGCCCTTGTTGAAAGAAAAGTTTCAATGTTGACAACGGAGCATAGCCAAACAGCCTGTTCCAGGTCTTAAATAGCACAGGATAGGACTTTGCGTCCTCTCTCTCCATCTTATACACGTGCCTGTGACAAGAATGGTGTTTGGTCAATAGGCACTGCCACAAAGTTGTGCCCCCAACTCTGAGAATCTCATCAGCTACCACCCAACATCGTTTGTTGAGAACTGTCATGAACATATCACATGAAATATGAACGGTACTTTTCTTTGAAACACGCACTTCGTCAAGATAAAGCCCCCTCTTCAGTAGCTCCATAAGCACGTATTCAATTTCTGGTTTCTTCCCTAGCCTATTTGCAAGCCATGTATGTGGTAGTGATGATATGTCATTGTTTCTGTCAGAGAATTTGAACAGGATGCATTTCAGGATTGAGTAGTTGGATGATATATCAAGGTCTGGGCGAATTTCTAAAACCATGCTCCTTGTTAGAAGTTTCTTGCTTTGCAGAGAGTCTGGAAATGCCTGCATTAAACAATGGATGTGTTTCAAGCTTATTTCTTTTGCACTACACAGGGCTTGTATAATGCCCATTCCTAGAGAACACACACGCCACAGTTCATCAACATTGTCTATTGTTCCAATGATTGAATCACCTTCCTCTTTCTTTTCTTTGAGTAAAAAGTCAAACATTTTTACGTCGCCGTATACAGCTGCTAGATGAACAGCAAAACATATCGAACTTGATGCTCCATTTTTTACCAGCACTTCCACCAATGATGCATTTTGATTTATCACACCTAGTTCAAGTGGACTGTAATACAGTACACGTTGTTCATAAGATGTCAAGGATATCGTACTGTATAGATCATTCTTCTTTGGTATGATATTCGGATGTGCTCCCTCTTCTATGAGATAGTTAACAACACTGATCTGTCGTTCCTTCTGAGTAGAGTCTAGAGGTTTCTGCAGACAGGCTAAATGAAAAAGTGTTGCAATAAGTTCTTGAGATGCATCCAAGAAAGACATCAAGACTTTCAAACTGTCTGTGTGCCAGTAGCGAGCTGCTAGTAAAGCAGCATGTTTTGCACGGTTTTGCAGTAGTTCAGGGCGAATATTTGCAACAAGTTCTAAGAGGTCATGCCTGTTCATCAAAATTAGTATTTGAGGTAAGGACTGGTCTTCCTCTGTGTGGGATTTAAATGTTTTGAATGGTCCATGTAGTGATTCTATCTCCTCACAATATTCCTTTTTACTATATACAGACGGCACTTTCGTCTTTTTGGGAGAATCTATCTTGCCAGCGTGACTCGGTGAGACCAATGACTCCTTCAAGGCCTCGTCGGATTTGCACAAGTGTAACCATCTGGAACAATGATATAATGGTACAACATATTAAATCTGCACTTTAATGCCTACTCATGGTTTCTTCAGGGTGTACATGGGAAGTAAAGGATAAGGGGTGAACATTTCATATATTGGCCACATACGACTGTTAAACTCTCCTAAGTGCCGTGTATTCGCCGACAGTACATGCAAAAGCATGCCAGCATATTTACGTCACCAGTACATGGCTGCATAATGTTAGAGAATGAAGGAACTGTTTTATGATATGGCATGACAATATCATGATGAGACATTCAGATAAGACAGTAAGAGTAATGGACAGATTCAGGACATCAACAAGCATGTAAGTAATCAAACTGTACGATAGGTTGAAAGTTGCAGCATATCAGAGAAAAGACCTAGAATGGTGGCAGTGTACCATAGCACTATTCTGATATAGTCACAGTGTAATAGGGAATGAATAATATCTTCAGATACAGCGCGCACCTCATCCTTCTAAATCAATGAGTGATTAAGGTTTTACACTTCTCGCATTATACCCACGTGGGGAATCTAACACAGGTCTCCAGCGTGGTGAACGAGCGCTTCAGCACATACAAAGATATCATACATGTACGTAACATGAATATATAATGAAACAAATAACTAGAATATGTTACTAAAACCTACCTGATACGATCTCCAAGAACAATCCAAGTTTTCCCACATTTTTTGCATCTCATTCTGGAAGTTTTGACTGTTCGCTTACTTAGTTTTCTCCTTTTTTCTTTCAGATCAAGTGTTTGATCTCTCCACACCTCACAAATAGGCACAAATGATGGCATGTTCTTTGGTTCAAATACAGCATCCTCAATGGTAGGTAGATCCTTCATTTGGGTAAGCATTGTCTGTGCTGTCTCAACGTCCATTAAATACAGGTAGTGCAGGATTGATCTTCTTTTCATATCCTGAGCATGTGGATCTAACTGTCTGAGGTAGGTGTTAACAAGAATCTTTAGCAGATCAACTTTCTTACAGTGTGCTGCAACGAGCAATGGAGTCCTACCACACACATCCTTTACATTTGGCACAGTTCGTTCATTTTGAAGAAGCACATTTACAGATTGGATTTGTCCTGACATACATGCATAATGAAGAGCGGTTGAACCTCTCCAGTCAACATCGTTTGGGTCAGCGCTGTTAGATAAAAGGAACTGTATACACTCCGTGTGTCCCATCTGTGCAGCCTCATGCAAAGGTGTTCTTCCCATGATATCTTTATGGTTCAAATTCGTACCCTGCTCTACTAGCCAGTTTAAAGATGCAATGTCTCCAACACGAGCAGCCTGAGATACAAACCTGACAAGTATCTTTTCTTCTATTTTCAAACATGCCATACATGCTTTCGAATGTTCAGGGTGAACAGAGAAGTTTTCTTCAACCTCATATATAACCATTTGCTTGGTCCTGATATCAAGAAAGAAGAGGTCCCTGAGTTGAACTATTGTCTGAAGAGCAGATGTTTTTTTCCACTGGACTGCAAGTCGGATTCCTTTAACAAAATCAGCATCTGACATTTCATCAAAATACAACAGAGAAAGTATAGATCCATTTCCATGTTGGCATGCATAGTGAAATGGGAGATGTCCATCTCTGTCTTTTTCTTTTGGATCATGTGCCTCTGTCGTGTTATCATCTTGGTCGTGCTGGTTTCTTACATCAGGCTGTATTGCCTCACCCCTATCCCCCTTACGAAGCAACGACTCCACCAGGTTCTTCTCTCCAACTTCTGCTGCCAAGTGTAAGGGTGGCAGGTAAAACACTGCGTCGAAAACCTTCACAAGCTTGCAGAGATCACGGGCAAATTCCAGTTTCCTGTACTGAAGGGAATAACAGGTCAGATGCAGAATCAGTTTATCATCTAAGAGACTCAGTTCAGTTTTCCTAATAACTTCATCTAGCGTCTTGTTTCCGAGGGTGAAAAGTATCCAATAACAGTTGAGTCCTTGGACGTCCTGACACTGTAAATCTGGACCGAGTTGCAGAAGGTAGCAAACCACATCAAGTTTGGCATCAAGACGCCCATCTTCATTACTTTGCCTCTTATCAAATCCTGAGTCTTCAAACTTTCCAAACGTAAGTGCACAATGAAGGGGTGTTCTCTTGTTTGTGTCTTTCATGTACAGTATTTCTCTTCCGAAGCGACCAATAAGAAGTTCACACACGGCAACGTGACCATTCTGTGCTGCATAGTGTAGAGGGGTTGCAGCTCTACTGTCTCTGAAATGTTGTAGCTCAGTTCCCGGTGGGATGGTGTCCAGAAGTTCCCTTAGCTCCCTTTCCTTGCCCAATGCAGCATACTCGTTCAGCGCATATACTGACACATCTTAAACAAAAAAAATACTACGTATAAAAAAAGATTTATAAATGTCTACATTTATTTGACACGTATTTTTATGTTATGTGAATAATGTTATAAACGGTAATAAGAGACTGTGACATGGTAGTTCCATTGTTCCACCTGAAGAAGGGACAAGAACTAGCCCAGAAACGTTATGAAAAATAAATCAAGAAGTTGTTATCCATAAGATTTGTCTTGTATTGTTCCTACAGTTTCTACAGTTAAGAATTTTGAAGACTAAAGATTCAGTCAAAACAAATAATTATTACAACTAACAGTGTTTACGATGGTCAGCAAAATATGGGTAATTTTCACTGAAGGCCAAACTTTACCATCACTTTCCTCCCTTGCTGATGTGATGCTCCAAGGTATATAATCCAAGCCCGAGATGGTGGGGGCGCTGAGGGCGTCATTCAAGGTGTCGGGGATCCAGTGACTTAGTCCGCTGTCCTCATACAGGAACACCATCCCACAGCACATCGAGGCATAGCGACGGCCGTCCTTCTCGAATGTCAGCTGCAATGTATCAGTCATGTAGTAAGTGGTATTTCAGTATTTCTCAGGTAAGAAATGTGGATCAGAATACACTGGCTGATAATGCCAGCCGCATCTTGAAGTGGAGTGACCCACGATCCTACAAAACACTGAAACCACCTAATACCCGCTTATTTACTATACGTTCCTGGAAATTTTTCTGTCATCTCTATAATGAAAAATGTTTTGTAATAGAAAATTAATTGATAATGCAACTTTGGATGCGTAAACTTTTACTTGAATAGGTGATATTTATATTATATTGTCGAAATATGACACCTCTGATTCGTCACAAACTGTTTTAACCGTATTACTACACGATACACACTATCTAACTATAGACACTATATAAACTGACGAGCAAAAGAAAGTACACATGTGTAATTGTTGTTGCAATCCCAAATATGCGTTCTAACTAATAAAATTATTGAAAAACATTGATTGTATAGGACGCAACCATCATGTTTCATTTGCCAAAATGCAACCAAAAACATTTGTACGTGTTTTGCACGAATTTTTGCAAAATTGTGATTATTGTCCCATGCACCAGCACCTTTCTGACAGAGAGTATAAAACCTGTTTGTCATGAAGACTGAACAATCACTTGACAGAAATC
>VKKT01005728.1:157089-168500 GCA_008038995.1 Haliotis laevigata | reverse complement strand
AAGTTGCTGGCTGTTTTTGCAAATTTGTATTATGGAAAGATAAGTATTTTCATCTTTTTCTGTACTGCCCATGCTGTAACTGTTTCAGGTTATGCTTTATGATCGTCATGTTCATGCCCTACAGAAGATGATTCGTCACTACCAGAAAGGTTTTGTATCCTTTTATACAGGTCCTGCTTGCACTTCATTTTGAGCACCCTCCATTATAGGCCTCAGTCATGATTTGGTGTGCTGTAACACTTTTAAAGAGCCAGGTTAACTATTTGAGTTGTGTTTTACTGCTGCTTGTGATATGTTGACAGGTTTTCAGGCATACTTTCCTAATAACATTGTGATCCATACTAAAGCTTTAGTTAAAGAAGATAGAGGTCGTTTCCATGTAGGATTATTGTCACAAATTTGGTTGGATGATATTTCTATTAGGGATAGGATGATTCACCTATACCACAATGCATTGTGATAGATCAGGTTGCTATGCTACCATCATCCTGCATCAATTTGAAATGATATTTTAACATGCTACCCATGATTTGTGCTGTAAATTAGTCCAATGCATCTAAGCCTTACATCAGTATTTTCACCAAAGTTGCAATTTATCATGATGAGTACAATGTGTCTCACTGTTATCATCCATATTTTATCAGGACTTAATGTCCAATCCTCAACAAATTAAAGAAATGTTCTGTGAGCTTAAAATAGAAACGGTTATAATCCTTAATGACGTTCAGTTAATGAAGGAGCTAGTTCAGGTTTTCAAGATTCTCAATGTGTGTGCCGATCGTGTTGACAAGCAGCCTCTATATGAACAGCCAATTATTGACATCCTCAAGATCTGTTCCCTTCCATACCTGAAGGAAAAGTCATCTGATGAACTGGTCTATGAACAGATTGTGGTTGAATCTGTCTCTCAACTTGGTGAGAAATTTCTGCTATTCTTGTGAAATAACAATTTGTAAATGGTTGAAAAATATTACAGCTGGACAGGTGAGCATCTCGGACTTGACTGTTCACACTCCCCAGAACATGGATAAATGTAGATGATAGTGTTTCTGTCATATGAAATATGAAATTATAACAGCACCAATAACAGTTCTATCATGCTGTCTACCAGGATGGTGTTAACAATTATACCATCAATCCCAGAGGACTGAATGTTGTGTACCTATTTGGAGTAAGTCTATACCTATTTGGAGTAAGTCTATTTTTATTTGGAGTAAGTCTATACCTATTTGGAGTAAGTCTATTTCTATTGTACAGGTTACTTGATGAGAGTGCCAAGCACGGAGGTGAGGCAGCAGATTTGTGTCACACTGGCCAGCTTCTACTCCAAGTCCTCCAAACACCAGGAAGTACAGAGTAAGTGTTAGGGAGAGGCACTCAGTGTGCTCAGGAATATAGAATTAAGCTGTGCATGCTGAGTAAGTCTGACAGTTATTTGTTCAACTTTCAAAGGCATTCTTATGATGACTTTCTTGTCACTAATTTGCAAGGATATTGAAAACATGTGATAAATTTGGGATTACACTTTCTCAGTAAAGTACAGATTCTAGTACTTACTTATTGAGTTTAGATCTGGGATTGGAACCCACACCNNNGGGATTGGAACCCACACCCTCAGAGTCAGGTACCTAATCACCAGCACAAATGGCATTGTGTATTCATACTCTTATGATAAGACTTGTTGATGACTTTCATTATTCAGACATTTTGGGATTACCAGGACAGATATATCCCAATCATCCATGCTTGTTGTAAGACTAGGAGCCATCTAATGTTGATCAGTAGGACAGAACAGATCTTCATCGACTTGACAGGTTGCATTGATAGACTGGAATATTACTCGCCACAGACAGCACTCTCTCGCTCTCTCGCTTACTATTTTACATCTACTTCAGGAGTTGGAATCAGAAGAAGGTTTATCTCACTCAAGCTTCTGATGCCATAAAGTTTATCAAATATAGGGATATGTTCAATAACTAATGCACTTTCTTTGTGACATTTGTAGATTTATGTACAAGCATCAAGAATTTGATGCACCTTTTCTCAAAATATGATAAAGCAGAGCAGTAAGTTTTCTGATATTTTAGATGTTGATGAATCTGTGTATTTCAGAGCACAAGGCCTCAACAGTGGACTATAACCAGCGCATGGTGGAGAACAGTGACATCTCCGAGACCCTCATCAAGGTGAGGAAGGAGCCTGTCACTCTCATCATCAACTCACCACTTTCTGTTGTGTGCTTCTTATGATGATAGAATCAACCTGAGAATTAAAATTTGTTCAATGTGTTGGATATCATTATTTTCTGTCAACTAATAACTCTTGTGGAACTTAAAGCTAAAGTAATGTTCGAAATATGTGGGTTTTCAACCACTTCTTATTGCAAAATATTTTGTCAAGAGGTAGGGAAAGTGTATGCAATCTGTAAAAAGTCTAAAATAATTCTGCAAGGTCTACCAAGAATGTGTATAAGTATCTGTCATTGGTGTAATTCTTTATCTGATCTATTGTGTAGTCTCTGGCACTCCTGGAGACTGACCTGGCTGTCAGACATGAGGTGCTGGAAGTCCTGCAGCGCTTCTCCAAAAACTCAGGTCAGTTGCAGTCATCAACTTCCACATCAACACCACTAGTCCCTTTCACATCCACATATTTTACCTTCCACCCAGAACAGAACATTCCGTTTTGGATATAGTTTCTGGGTCCGGGGCAAAAGAAGCTGAACAATTCTTACAGTCATGATAAGTTCAAGAAATCCAGATCTCCAGTTTCCAGGTATACATGATGTTTAGTCCTACATTAAACAATAAACTGAAAGAACATTATAAGTTATTCACTGGTCACGAGGGGAACATGGGTTGATGTACCCTCGATGTTTCAAGGGTACATCAAGGGTACATCAACCCATGGGCCCCAAGGGACCAGCGAACAACGTTTTTATCTTACCGAACACCTCAATGTTAATTTTGAATTGTTTGAAGCACGGGTACAAAACTTTTTGTAGCCATCACTAGATTTTGCAGACGACAAGAAAAACAGATTTAGAGTTATCTCCCTTCCATCGATTTGCATTTGCAAAACATTGGTAATTTCCGTACATCATACGTGATTCCATGTTATTCGAGATAAAGAATTACTGCCACGAAATACCAAATGAGTTCGGCATTCCCAGCGGGGTACTTAGAAAATGTTACTCGCTTGTAAGCAGGGTACATTGAAAGTAATAGAAGAGCGCTCGGCCAATCAGAAAACGACATTTATGTGTGAGGTAAGATAAAAATAATTGTTGTGATGTTTAACATTTACCAGGTAACTGGTATGGCTAAACTTAGTTTCACAAAGGCACAGGTAAATTATCTGTCTGGTGCCTAATGGCGCCCTTCGAAAAACATTGCATTTCTATCCCTGATGAGTATAAGTGAATTTGTTGCAGCCAAGAACTGCGACCAGATGTTGAGAGCAGATGGCGCCCGGCGGGTGTGTTCTCGACTCATGGATGCAGATCCGTCCGGACAGACTCTGTTCCGATCTGTAGACATTTTGTGGAATTTGCTGGAGCATGGAGACAATGCCATGATAGCTGAACAGCTCAACAACCTGGCCTGTATCAGGTGGGAATAAAGTCGGATCAAATAACAGATACTGCATGGTTTAGGTGACAGGAAACTAGACTAATATGATGTCTTTTTCTGGTCTGTTTTGGGCGATGGGGTAGCCCAGTGGTTAAAGCTTTCACTCGTCACTCCAAAGGCCCGGGTTMGATTGCCCACATGGGTACAATGTGTGAAGCCCATTTCTGGTGTCCCCCGCTGTGATGTTGCTAAAGCCCAACTCACTCACTCTGGTCCATTTTGGATTCGTTATAGCCTTCCTTCATGTTTCTGGAAAACTGATGAATGTGGCATTAAGTGAACAACATACAAAACAGACAGAACTCAAAACTTGTTATTTAGGGGCAAATCCATGTATAGACATGTTATACAGTATATCTCGTGCAAAGGCCTGTAAAATACATACTAGGAAAGTTTTACAAGAATGATCCGTGCAGCCTGTCATTGAAAACAAGATTAAAACTACGTGTGATATTGCTGGAATATCGCAGACCATGGCATAAAACAACAAATAACAAGATAATATATTGAAAATGGAGATCAGCAGTTACTTTCCATGTTTTGTCATCTGCACACCAATGTCCTGGTAAACATGTTAGATGCGGGCCACCTAACTGATGCAAACGATCTGTCACAATGTGGTAACACAGCAACAGTAAACCATGACCCCGTCCTCTGTCTTATTGTGATGCTGCATTCTCTCTATCATCTCTGACCATCCTTTGTACAGCCAGCTGCAGGATGCCTTCATCTTTGAGCTGACCCAGGGGTACAGTCACTACGACCGCCAGCTCCGCAACGATCTCCTCATCATCGCAACTTTGGTGGCCTCACATTGTCCTGAGGCGCCATTTGTAGAGACAGGCTTCAGCAAACAGCTCACTTTGTTTGCCACCTTCCAGGAAGGTAGGTCTGGTACCAACCAACATTCATAGGGTGATATCCCACAGTGATATACCACAAACCACAGCATGAAACAATAGATGTCTTTCAGTGGCATTTAGAAGTTGTACATAGATGTCCGAGATATTTTTATGGATTAAACTACTTTTTTATTTCCCTCACGACGTTTCGGGACCAAAAAAAAAAAGAAGTTTAATCCATAAAAATATCTTAGACATGAAACAATAGGTTCTGAATCAGTGTTGTGATTTGTAAAGAGTTTTGATAATTAGGTAATAATTTAAACCAGAAGAGCATGGATGTAATTTCTGACACAATATCTACACACTATTTTTAGATTCATCTACAAATGAGTTTTTCAGTTTTGTGGATCAACAGGAGCTAGTACATGAAGTATAGTTTAGTGAAGAGACTATACCTGAATTATGTTAGATAATTTGTGAGTTCGAGATAAGGTAGATTTATTTTGGCAGTAGTCAAGAGACATGCTTTGAATTTTCTGTTGGGCAACAGTACACAGCTAGTGGAAAATAATTTTCTTTTATGATTCAGCCATGATTTATGTAATGTGACTACTAAAAGAACAAAAGCACACTGAAACACAAACAAGGGACAGAAGGCTTATTCTGGTTGACTGGGAAGAGTTACCTTCACATGAATGTGTGCTGGAAAGGCCAGCTGCTGCTGTAGTAACACCGATGATGGGATGAAACATCATAAATCATTGTGTACCAGATACTATTCTATTTCCTATTGTCAAGCTTCATCTAGTATTACATACCAAGTGCCTTTTTCTGGCAAATGTGGAAGAACAAATGTGATATTGTTAAAAAAATGATTTATTTCAATGCTCTTATTGACTGTTCATAATGTATGGTATGGAAATATCAAAATTCACTTTGGGAATTTATGTTTTGCTGTAGATTTTGAGCCAGATAGATACCACTGAGCAGGTCTAGATAAATCACTGCAATGGTTTTACATTTTTCTAGCACTGGTTGTGATATTGCATCTTCAATCCCTCCTTTTCTTTACAGTCAAGTCTCACAATGCACTGGTGAAGCACCTCAAGTTCTCCACAAACCATGAAGATTTTGAAATGAAGAAAGCCTTGTTTAATGTTCTTGTGATGCTGAGCCGTGATGGAGCAGTCATTCCTGTAAGTACACCACTAGGCCCACACTGTCATTGATGCAGAATTTGTGTAACAAAAGTCTTCCCAACAAATGTGTCTTGGATGAGGGTCCGAACTCTTTACTTTGTGAGAAATGTAGGAATGTCCTTGAGATATTTTTCTTCGGTATATTAATCTAGCAAGTTCACTGAGAGAACGCCAATGCTTAATATCAAAACTCATCCTAAAGCATCATTGTCTCAGTGTTTATGTGTCATATCTACTGCTGAGGGTAAGGCCAGACTGATATCATATGCTGCCTACCTTTAATGGACCTGATGACCTTGTTTTCTACATTTCAACATCATCTGGCAGCCATGTTTTGAGTCGTAAGCAATATGCGCAGGAAGGAAATAGTGCAGGATTAGATAAATATCAAAATATCTATATTTTATTTCATTGATCATCTATCTTTGGTTTGAGTTGTAAAATGTTTGATAAATGTTTTGCATCTTACTTGACAGATCTTATCGGACGGCCATCTTCTACTGGCATTGTTCTCCTACGTGCGAGCCAATGACAAGGTGAGCGGCCCACGGGAGTGGACCCCAGCTCAGTTTGAGGAGCTGCAGCTGCTGGCGATGGGGTGTCTGTGTACGCTGTGTCCGCTGATGCTGGAAGACTACATGACCTGTCAAGGCAGCACCAGACTCCTCCTGCTGCTGGAGTGGTGTGTCGGGCCAGGTAAAATACACCAGTCTAACAGTACCTGTGATACCTTCCTTATAACAAGACAAATAAATATGTCCTCCTCAGCATTATTCTACAATTCTATATGAACACAATGAATTAATGATTCATCCTCATGTGGTATGAGTTGTCTACAGTGCAGACATTGAAACATGTTTAATCATGTATTGTCAAACTGTATATGTCTTCTGACTTCATACGTTTTCAGAATGTAGTGTTTACTCTTGTTATAATGAGGTAGGTTGCACCTCACAGATGATGTAAATACTTGGATTTGTGTTTAAAATAAAGTTGTCTATAATAAGCTAGTGACATGTTTCACAATTGTTCGTGAGATAATCGAGAAAACAACAGATGTTCTTGATCATCCAAAATCACTTAAGATGAGGACATAGGCAACAGTACTACATTTACAGAATATTGATAGTAAGCTTCATTATGAGACATCCAAATCATATATTCTTAGGGTAAGAAAAACTTTTATTCACACACATTGCTGTCATAAAAATACAGTGTCTGCTGAGAAATGTTCTTTAATATTGAAAAAGTATTTCACAGATTTTACTCTTTACTATCTTCCAGAGGACTTTTCCGGTCATGGTAACAGTTTCCATGGTAGTGGTGGCCGTGGCAACAAGAGGGCCCAGCTGCGACAATGTCTGCGTCTGATGAGAAGTGTAGTGTCCACAGAGAATGAGATGGTTCTGCAGGACATGGCTGACCAGGGGGCAGTAAACCAGCTCATAGGTAAACCACAGATACTCTGGGTATTATATGTAGTTGTGCAGAAATATCCATACACATCTGCACACAGCTATCAGCAAACTGGCTGGTGCTAAAACGGCGTATAGGGTGAAACCATTCAGAGCTGCTTGCTGGTCAGGAACTTGCAACACTTTCACAAATAGATTATCATGGTGAAAACAACTAGATAGCCACCAAGGGAGATACCAGTTACTGTAAATGATCAAGCCACCACAGTTGATGGATCATGGTTCAAGAGTATGTTTGTACAGTCTTACCATATATATTGGTTGTGAACGTTTTACCAAGAAATGAGAATTTGTTTTCATTTGTCAGTTACATCAAAATCGTGTTTGTTAGGATACAATATGTGATTCATATTGTGTCGATTTTAATGGTCCTAGAACTCACCTGCATGATGTCTGCAAGAGTGCTGCAAATTAACATTAATAAAGATTATGTGTACGATTGCTTCAGGTATACTCAATGCTGCATTTGGCCCGGGAAAGGGTCAAGATGATGTGATTGGTATTGAGATGCAGTCGGACATCTTGTTCATTCTGTCCACATTGTGTGATGGGGACATGCACAGAAAGGTAAGTACTCACCTGAACAAATGTTGGAACAAAATACTTTATTAACTGCATGTCTCCAGAAATCAGAAGCTTTAATACTTTAACTACTGAATGTAGTGTGATATAGGTGTGTGCGTGTGCGTGTGTGCGTGTGTGTGTGTGTGTGTGTGTGTGTGTGTACTTATGTACATAACTATATAACTCGGAGAAGGCATATTCCTTATCTGTATTTCCTTTGTACTTTATTTTGTAATGATTGGTTTGTGTGCAGGAGTTGTTTGGCAACCAAGGTGTGGATATTGTTGTGGAGTACCTCAAGACCAACACCAAGCTGCTCAACAGTGGACTGGGACATCACAGACTTCTCCTGGCAGCTGTAGACTGTGCCTGGTGAGTCACCTGCAACATGGCAGCTGCCACTCAGACATTGACCACAGGTCTATAACAATGTGTAGTTAATCACCTTCATAAACCTGATTAGATCTTGATCTTTTTAACCATAAACAATACATTATTAGACATTATTAGTTTGTGTTCCCTTTTGTATATCTATAATGAATATGTTTATTTTACAATGTAAACAAATGTAAATTTTCAAATTGTATAATCTTGATGAAAAGACAACAAAACTTAAGTATGTTACTCCTTTTATGATTAATCAGTCAGCAAACTGGATTATGTCATCAATGGAAAGACCAAACAAGATAGTACTTAGAGTCAAGGTATGTCTCTGTTGCAGGTGTGCTGTAGTGGGCTGCTACTCCACAGAAGACTACTTTCTGGAGAGAGAGGGTGTGTTCCTTCTGGTGGACCTTCTTGAGGTCTGCCCAAAGAACATGCACAACCTCATCCTGGGCTGCCTGCTGGATCTATGTGAGAACCCGAAGACAGTGAACCATGTGCTCACCTGGCGGGGAAGGAACAATTCCACAGCAGCTCACCTCCTGTGTGAAATATGGAGGGCAGAGGAAATGGAGATCGGGGCACGCAGGGATACCCATGGGGCTATCACAGGTGCTCTATACATTTTGTAGCCTGGTCATTAGGCTTTGAGGTCTGAATGAGCATTCTTTGTAGGTTCATAACTTTCCACTAACTGAATGTATTCCCTTGAGTGCCAAGGGCTCGTTTCACAAAGCGATCATAATGCTAAGTAGATCGTAACTCCCTTACTTTAACATAAGACTTTCAACAGTGCTACGAACGGGCCCCAGGACATAATGCAAGTGAGGCATGTGTGAAAACATCATGTAATCTGCTGTATTTTGTTCCATACCCGTGTTCAACATTTTCACATTAATTGCATTCAGCTCTCCTAAATTTTCTATAGTTCAGTGCATCGCCATGGTTTTATGTTTGTCAATTACACGAAAATACTACATTTTGGCATGTCTGCAGATATCAAGCGTCCTCTAATGGGGAAAATGCAAGCAGAGCTTGGTGTTATTCCCCTACCAGCCAGATGTCCCAGTCAGTCAATTGTTGACGTGTACGAGAACATGCGAGCCAAGATCTACTCTGTGTTCTGTAAGATTGGCTTCACAGACCTGCCTGGACTCTGTGTGGAGGACCATGTGACTCTCACCATCATTGAGAAATACCTCGACTTCAAGCAGGGTGAAGTATGGACTGAGATCATCACAGAGCTTGAAACAGAGAGGATGCGTCCTGTTACTCCTGACATGGAGGCCATTGAGGCTATATCTCGAGCTGTGGAAGAGCGAGCTGCAATTGTGGCCAGCACCCAGGTTGAGCTGCTTGAGGCCCAGAAAAACCAGGATATGCTGGATGAGCAGGAGTTTTATGCTGAGGTAAGTGAATATCAGATATGTTTTGAGAGGTGAGGGAATATCAGATATTTTTTGAGAGGTGGGGTAATGGGAGCAGATGTTGTTGGAAAGTTGAGGGGATAGTAGCAGATGTTGTTGGAGAGGTGAGGGAATACTTGCAATATCATATATCCCATATTCCTCTCCAGAATAATTCTGATTAGATAACCATAGTTCAATGATGACTGTCATATGTTTAGATTCGAGAGAATCACCGCCAAAAGGAGAAAGCTTTGAGTGACTTCTCGGACTATGTGGCCCGCACATCCAATTACAGCCTCCTGAAGGTAAGCAGATCTATAAGCTTATTTCACAAAGGATCAAAATGGCATCATAGTTTACAATTCAGTTCACTTCAGTGCCATAGTTTACATTTTTATATTGTGTGTATGTTTCCAGGCAGCCAAGGAGAGGCAAGAGATCTCCATTGATGCTTCAAGGGTACAGGGTGGCTACAAGAATGCGTAAGTATAGAAACTAACTTATTGGATCATGCCATTGGGCATAAGCTGTTCTGTTATGTGTCAGGAGATTAAACTATTTCAGCATTATAGCAGGACCGTTGGTGATATAAGGGATGGCAACAGGAAAATCTATTTTCAGTGGAAAACTTAATATTGTGTCATCGAGTTGATGGTTTCTCAATGAATTTAGATGATTCACAATTGAACAATTTGAAATAAAATCAACGGAAATCTGCAGATCAGTGGAAAATTGCCATCCCTGATATTGGTGTTATAATTTTTTATTGTACTTTTTTCCAGGGAAACATTCCACAATACAGACCTGCAAAATCTTCAAACTACAGTGAGTACACAGTTGTCTCCCTTTGACCAGTGCTTGGAAGCAATGTAAAATTGAAGCCTTTTGTTACTTCTGTATCTTACTGTATCAGTCACGTGTCAGCACACATAGAACTGCATTTTTCATTTGTTTTGAGAACATTATATTGGCACCTTTTATGTTTGCATGCTATCACAGTTGTTCACCATTATGTTTTGTTACCAGACATTCAGTGGGCGGCACATCGTAGTGGAGAGCACCCCGGTCAATCTGGCCCAGGCCTCTCTGACAGCATATGACCCCAACAACCCTCCCAACAAGATCTTCATACAGAAGCATCTCACTATATGATTTCAATGCAGGTAATGTTGTCCAGAAAAATTCAACAAGATCAAAAAGTTTCTATATTTCTGCTATTAGGGTTATTGACATTTGGCAAACTCATAAATGTATAAAATAGTTTCTAATTTTGTATTACAGATCAAAAGAAACTGTGTGAAAAGTGAAGAAGAGGAGGTGAAGTATCTGTGATACATGACAGTTTTGTCAGCAGCTTTGTAAATATGTGAATAATAGCTGTAGGAATGCTGTAGTGTCTTCTGGAAAATGATACCCTTACAATATGAAAACTGAGGATATATTTGTTTCACCATATAAATTTCTCTTTGTTAAGTGTGAAAATCTGTTTATCAATTATGAAAAAACCCAACTGATTTAAGTTTGAAACTATTTGTTAAAACAGAAAGAAACGTATTTGTTACAATGTCAGTGTACATAATAAATAATTTATAACAAACACTTGTTTACTTCATTCTGCAATTTATTCACGATGTTGTCTGAACATGCTTCCAGTCAGTCCCTAAACATGTGAACATTGGCTGTCACCTTCCGACCACACCCACACAAGCTGGAGGAGTAGGAAGTTACTGGACCATAAAGCAAGCTCATGAGAAAAAACTGTTTAAGAGAATCAATTGAATTTGTCCATTTTGAAATATTGCAGCCAGGACATTGTGATTTGTTTAATTGCTCAATGACTGTTAAACAAATCCAACTCCTCCTGTGTCCTGACTGAATGGGTCGGATCCTCTTCCTCTTGATC
>VKKT01005728.1:142616-152986 GCA_008038995.1 Haliotis laevigata | reverse complement strand
GTCGTCTGCTAGCAAGTAAACAAAGGGGGGTAACTCTTCACAAACTAATGAAAAGGGATTAACAGAGTTGTCTCTCTTGAATGAAACCAAACACTTGATAGCTGGTCAAAGTTGTTTATACTAGAAATCCAATTAAACATATTCCTAAAATTCTGAATAATTTCTGGTCATACTATAGTGACTATAGATGTTTCGATAGGTTGATATGTGTGAGCACGTGAAAACGTTTTTAGCTATTTGGTCTGCTCTAATCCAAGCAATGCCATCTGTTATATTCATACCTGATTGTGGCTTAAAGCAGCCAAAGTAGAAAATCAGTCAGGTCAAAGCAGGAACTTGGTCTTCCCTGGATCAATGTTTTAACCTGTCACACTTTTAAGCTTACAGTTAAAGGATTTTTTCCTTACCAAACAGCTCAATCCAAATATAAATAAATTTGTGGAACTAATATATTTGTATGTTATTTGGCATAAAACTGTTCGGTAGGTCGATTTAGTGAAAAATTTAGTGGTATCATATATATATAGATATAGATATAGAAAGATAGATAGATAGATAGATATAGATATATATTTACTGCTGAGAATATCTTTAGAAGAGTCATAGTTACAGCAATAACTGTTTTCTAAAGTTCAAGTGTCTTCTCCTTTTCCAAATCCTGCATAAGTTAAGAAGTTAATCAGTTTCTAGAAAATGTTCATATTATTTTCACTCCAGTCAGTGAAATCTGCAAACCAAACATTTGAACAAAAGCAAAGACTACAATATTGTATGACTTCTTACACAGTAGTGGCTGGAGAGGACCTAACTTGCAATAGGGGAAGGGAAGGTAATGTTTGACGAATCAGACACATTAAGGAATCAACACAACAAACAGAGCAGATGTAAATAAAGATGGAGAGGGACAGAAAGATGGGGAAGATGTATGGAGACAGAGAAATATGGGGAAGATGTATGGAGACACAGAAAGATGGAGAAGTTGTATGGAGACAGAGAAAGATGGGGAAGATGTATGGAGACAGAAAGATGGAGAAGTTGTATGGAGACAGAGAAAGATGGGGAAGATGTATGGAAATAGTGGAGACAGAGAAAGATGGGGAAGATGTATGGAGACAGAGAAAGATGGGAAATAAGTATGGAGACAGAGAAAGATGGAGGCCGATGTATGGAGACAGAGAAATATGGGGAAGATGTATCGAGACAGAGAAATATGGGGAAGATGTATGGAGAAAGAGAAAGATGGGGGACGGTGTATGGAAATAGTGGAGACAGAAAGATGGGGGACGACATATGGAGAAAGAGAAAGATGGGGAAGATGTATGGAGACAGGGGAAGATGTATGGAGACAGAGAAAGATGGAGGACGATGTATGGAGACATAGAAAAATGGGGAAGATGTATGGAGACAGAGAAAGATGGGGGTGATGTATGGAGACAGTGGAGAGTGAATAAATCGTGTCGCTTGCATCGTCAGTTACTGTAAACATTCCTTAACAATGAGCAATGAATGCATCACTCATATCCATGGTAACTGCAGTTGCATATAAAAATAATTTGTGGGTATGATATACACATGGTCTAGATCAAATTCAACAATGAATACTTATAATCATAATAATAACATCACAAGTGACTGTACTCCCTATATGGTGTATGTTGGATGATTGACAAGTATATATCTGAGCTTGCATATCTAATGAATAGCAGCATACAGTTGGACAACCAAACTGCCTGTAACCGAGGGGAAATATCCATGTTTAATCAAGGCATCTGATACCAAATACTATGTTTCTTAAAATATAAACACTTGTATCCCAGAAGATTTGATAGGATCACTGTTTAGAATTCCCAATATTGTTGGTACCAGTTGCCCTTCGCATGTCCAGAAGTCCCAACAGTGTGGCTGCACTGCAGTTTGCTATATTATAGAACACATCACAGAATTTCACAATGGTTTACACTATATACAACACTCGGTGATGAATGGTGCTGAACTTAGATGAAGCTCTCATAGAATGTACAAGAATCAAGCTCTACACTCACAAGGCTGAAGCCCCCACAGAAAAATCAATGAAGTTTCCCCAGCTGCATGCTCAAGACAGAAGCTGGATACCTCGACAACAAAGCAGCAGTATTTGTCCAATCAGCTATTTGGAGAACTTACACAGCTAAATATCAAGAAGCCTCATTGTTTAACTCGTCATATTGGAATTTAAGCATTTTCTTTGAAATAGTAAGTTCTACAATTTACATGATCTGACTTGACTTGGAATTACAAGAAGTTATGGCCCACTCGCCCTCAGTTGCCATCTGGCCCTAACGAAACTGACTGAAAAATACTCAAAACAACTCTTCCATGTTTAAACCTTTTGCTTTTGGCTTCAAGATGATTGGCTGTATTGCTGCCAGGCCGCTAAGCTAATAAAGTTCTTAAAGAAATCATGCATGTAAGTGACTCCTTAACATGAAAATACCTCTGAAAAATCCCCTCTTGATTTAAGAAATCCATCAGCTTAGATGCATGGCTTACCTGGTAAACTTCTGACAAAATTCTAGTTCATCTGTTGTCCTCAAACACAAGCCAGTATTTGCTTCAAAATTGCAAAGTATTTCAAATAATAAGTAACAAAAAGTGTATATCTGCAAAAACATTAAGCATTACCCATTGTTTTGTTTTTTAAAAATCTTAAAGTTCCTTGTATCTTTTGGAATGTTAACACAGACATTGATAACAGGTTGATTAATGTTAAAATATCACCAAAACATGATGAATGGCAACAATATCACTGCATTTACAGGTGGTACAAATGGCTTGGCCAAAAGATCGAAGAAGCAGGGGAGTGAAGTGACTTTTTTAGTTTTATGCCGCTGTTAGCAATATTCCAGCAATATCACGGCGGGAGGACACCAGAAACGGGCTTCATGCACTGCACCCATGTGGGAAATCGAACCTATGTCTTCAGGGTGACAAGCAAATGCTTTTAACCACTAGGCTATCCTACCGTCCCTGGGAGGTAACTGAAAGGGTAGTCAAATACTTTTTACTTTTACCAGAAATTCTGTTCGAAAATATATAATTCACTTGTGGATTTCAGTGTCCGTATTTCAATGCAAGCACGTCATGTTAAACAAAACCTGTGTGTTCTGTAAACCAATAAACACAAGACATGATGGCAAGATATAATCAGTTCATATAGAAACATATACCAGGATTCATTACTTTCCAGGTACATGTATATGCAAGATGTATGATGCATTGTACCAGCTTCACAGACCTCTAAATTCAGCACCATCCACACTTTGTGTAACATCAGTATTCATAGATAATGTCATTATGTCAGTTATCAGTACAACATCAACGCTAACTGCTTGTGACATGACCGTGCAGGATGTTGCTGCTGCTGCTGCTGTTGTAGTACTCCCTGGTATTGTGATGACATCCAATGTGGCACAGTCAGCCACATGGCGGCCACCAACATCACTCAATAGTTGGTCAAATCAAATTTCAAATACATAGTAATTCATGAAAACAAATCAGCACCATCATATATCAACAGAAATAGAAACAAACCAATCACACATTAGTGCAAACCCTGATTAAAAAACTCCTGGCCATGAATACCTGGAGATAAAAATGTTCACCAAATTAGTGTTTCGTTCACAAAAATAAGATGCATTCACAAAATGTCAACTGAATAATGAAATAACTGCTACATCTCACCTCAGAAGATTTTCATAAAAGGAACACATTGTCACATAGGACACATATGTCCTGAATGTATCTAAATACATGAAAAAGTCAAACAATATGAAAAATCTGTATTATGAGATGAACATCTAGCAAGTAATAGGTCATTACTGGGTGGTTGTTTCATGGCTAATAGTTCAACTTCAAGATAAGTACTGACAAATATCCACTTAGGACTCCATATACAATAAATCTTATAACATTCTTATTAAGATAATCATGGATTATCTTGGGATCTAAAATACTATTAAAACTTGAGTAGATAGGTCATATTTGTACTTATTTAAAAAAAAACAAAAAAAACACACAGAATGTAACAATGTATGAGACTACCATTAGCAATAACTTTACCCATGTTCAGAAAATACTGTGCAAGAGCATCCTTGTTTTGGCTTTTGACAGTAAGTACTTGTTCGAATTAAAATTGTGATCAAGATGGCGTACACTGAGCAGTAAGAACTTAACAAGTAACGAGAGATTGTCATCATCAGTTGCCAGGTGACATTTATGCAAAATACTTCAAAAAGATATCCCAGAAAACATGCACGAGATCAGTCAGGGAGTACTTTACCCATCTGCAAATTCAAGAACATTGCTACAGATGGCTGCGTTGTTGAATACAGACTAAGCATGATGACTGTGAAACCCATGAAACAACCACCCACATTTGTCAGTGCTGCTGATCAGGACSCGTTCCTCAAAGCGATCGTAGCGCTACGACAGTCGTAAGTCTATGTTAAAGTATGGGAGTTACGATCATCTTAGCGCGATGATCGTTTTGTGAAATGGGGCCGTGGTGTTAGGTACATGGTGCCACACAAGGAGCTTCCACATCCAGTACATGTATACAGTGTGACAACCAGTTGGAGATGTTTCTTCGTGTCACTCGTTACATACACAGCAGGGTGGACACCGTCAGTGATCCAACCAGTCCACAGCTCATTCTGGACTTGTTTCTGTAGATTAAGTAGCTATGGGAATAAACAAGTTGATCCAGATTTTCACTACAGACTAGTTGCTGTGTCCAGCCCTGTATGGTTATACAAAACAAGCATCGAGAACATAGCGAAACGTCCCAAGTTTTCCACTTTGTCATGCTGTATTGACGTTTGAAGGGAACACGGTCTATGAATCCTCTCAACATACCCCACTGCAGTTACTCCAGCTCCATGTAACAATATGTCTACTCCCACGGTTTCAGAAAGCAAACAATAATTCTGCTAATTGCTCTGTTTGGAAACACTGAGGCTGGACAAGGGGATGAACAGCAGGATGTGATCACAAATCAATAAAGTATTCTAGCAGTGGTGCAGCCCACAATACGCCACGGTTGTGAACATGGACTGCAACGTGTGTTGTGAGGATCATCCCGTGACGGATCGTCCAGCAACAATCAACGAGTCCTTGGTGTAAGAGTGGCCAAGATGCTTACAATTTTTCAAGGTATGGTGTTTAACTAATGGGAATCCGAACAAGCATGGTTTGAGTGCCTTGTCAGATTTTTCCTTTGTTTTCTTATCAATGAAGCAGCATGATGGTGCTGCTGAGAGTTGATAATCATGACTGTCTAGCTCATACAGAAACAACTGAACTGCTTGCTTTAAGAACTGCTGAGGAATAACCTATGTATTAGACCATGTTGTATCTCATGAGAGTGCTACTGTCTGTCAGATATAACTGTTATTAAAGTGTCTCATACATCTGACATAACACTGAAACATCTGTTATAACACTGTCTGAAACATCTGTTATAAACTGTCTGAAACATCTGTTACAACACTGTCTGAAACATCTGTTATAAACTGTCTGAAACATCTGTTATAATGTCTGAAACATCTGTTATAACAATGAAACATCTGTTATAACACTGTCTGAAACATCTGTTATCTCAGTGTCTGATGTAATTGACTGGTGACTGAAAGTGGGGTATATTTCAAGGAGAGTAATTCCTATTTTCCTCCAAAGCCACATTTCCCACCTGACTAGCTGAGAATGAGGCAATATACACAAGTGTGCAGGTGTTTACACTATTCAGTACACACTGAATGGTGGTCCCTTTCACTCAGTCTCCCTCCATCCCACCCTTCCAAATACCAGTGAAAGGGAGGCAACCTATTCACAAATGTCAGACTTATTATATTATGTCACAATCAGATTTCCTGAAGAAGTAGTGGTTTATTTTTCACAAATGTTACAGGTAAACACGTCCTTGGTATCACCAAGGGTAAGGTAATAATATTCGCGTGAGCACTGCCATGTTTGTGTGTTCTGCCAGTGAGGTGTATACCCTGGCAGCACCAGCAGGGGAGGTGGGAAACTGAATCAAATTACGCCACCGTCAAAACGTTTCGGCCTGCTTGTAGTTTCAGATAGGCAGGGATCGTAAATACACAGTAACAAATCTCAGTGGAGCAGATATGTTGAGGTAATCATCTGCCTGTCTGTATTTGACATAGTGTGTACATGCAGGTTATTAAACACACCTGTGCTAACCTGCTGGGTAAAACACCTGCGAAGTCAACACTCTGTCGCTACTTAGAAGGCGATCAACTCTATCTGTCTCATCTGGTGGATGCAGCATCCACATGGACACAATGATGATACAGTTACAGTATGTACGACTATGTTGCAGCATCCAGTGATGTTCCTTGTGGTATAACAAGTGTATTGTACTGCTACTAGTGCTGGGGTGGTGGTTATACACTGGTGGCAGTAATATCTACGTAGGTGTGAATGGGTTAAGTTGAAGTTCTCACTGGCTAAGTTTAATATACTTTGTCTTCTCAACAAGAATCTGTCACTAAAACCTAGCCTGTTATATCTTCCATGCCTCAAATCTCCGCCTTAAAGCACTTGCATAAGTAGTTTTGTAAAATTATGTAATACTGTATATGGATCATGTTGTGCATAGGGCGATGGCCCACACCGTTGTACCGGAATAAAGAATAAAGAATGGGTCAATACCATTCTGTGGTGTACCAATCACATATGACAGGACAGTCCCTGCAAGGTTTCATTATCAGAAAACAGTGTCATATCCAGTTTAACCAGACAGTAATACATATTGATAATAAAAATTTCCCCGTGCCCAAAATGTTTAATATGGTATCTGTGTGCATGCTTTGTTAAAGTTTACAAAATGACCACAAGAAATTCTAAACTCTAAAATTATAGAAAAGTTAAGAAACTGGCAGTAACTCATGGAACAAGGAAACAGTTTTGAATTAAATTCAACCCAAACTATTTCAATGCCCCATTTGTGATACTATAAATGACGCTGTGTCATGACAGAATGGGTTCAGAAGGTGGAGGTGATGTAGTGGAGTCGTACCATACAGCAGGCTGTGGCACCTGTATTGCTGATAAACTGACCAGCTTTCTTTCAGTAGATATGTAAGACACATGTGCTTGGGGTTTTCCCCCATCCTGTTTTCATTATTTTTCACACATTATCACACATCTTTAGGCAAAGTGGACTGCTTGATGACATCAGTTCTGAGGAACACTTTCAACCATTACACACCAGCTCAAGTCAGAGTGGAAAATGTGGCTTCATAATCATGGCAGAACATAATCAGGACAATAAAAACACTTCACAATTATTCAAAATGCCATATCAAAATTACATAATAAACAATATATCAACCAAATCTATATAGCGCCTGAGACGCTGACAAAACAATGGCTGGTGGCGAGGGCCAACATGAGATCATTGAGAACGGGAGAATGTCAAGATCATTGTAGTCAAGATCATTTGAGGACAACTGATGTCACAAGTCAAACCGGGGAGTAGGCTGAGAAAGCGGAACCCTCAAGTGTAGTAGTTGTCACTAGGTCATCATGGATCGGCACAAAATGCTGGAAAGAAGAAATTTGAAATGGTTCAAGCGAATTTCCTTCCTCTTAGACTGAGTTGTAGAATCTACTGTCTCTAAATATAATGTTAAATACAACTGAAATGAAAGACTGACAGTTTTGTCAAGTAACTAATATTTTTAACCTCAGAACTATACAATACTAAAAGCACAATTGTTCGTTGACCTCAAACGAAGACAATCAGTCAGACAGTCAGTCTCTGATGTGTGTAACTTACCATATCATCTCCCTCCATCAGTGTCCGAGCTACAGGATCCTGCACACCACGCTCTGGTTCTGATACATCCCTGAAGAACGTTTGTAATCGACAAGTGAACAAAGCACACTCATCATCCAGGAGTGCATCAAGGTAAATGTCTGAGTCACTCGGTACATGTCGCGCCTGCTTGGCTGGCAGGGGAGAGGTTGCACTTAGGGTCACAGAGGTCAAACTGGAAGTCACAAGGGTCACCGATGCAGGGACGACCTGATCAAAGGCAGACGATTTTGTTTCCTGCAGGAGACTCCTGAACCTTGACTCTTCTGAGACTTCAACACACTGACGCTTACAGGTTTCAGAAGGTTCACTTGAAGAATCTGGAATTTCCTTCTCATCAGAACACACAGATTCCTCATCCAGTTTGGGTGATGGAACATTAGAGTCGTCTCCCTTTGGGGATGATCGACTAGCTGCCACTTTGAGAGCTAGAGGTGTCCATATTGGAGGCGTGATTGTGGGAGGAGAGTGTTCCTCGAAGGTTGCCTGAGATGGTCGGTTGGGTTGTGGCATGGACAAACCCAGGGCTATGGATGTGACAGGGACAGGAGAGTGGGTCTTTCTGGTGCCACTGACAACATCTGGTGTCAGTTCCAGCTCTTCTCTCAACAGAGGTAGCTTGCAGGGTGCCCTCGGGCTGAGAGGAGCACTGGAATCATGGGTCACAGATTCTTGCACATTTTCACTGCTTCCCTGTGAAAATTGTTCAGAAGTTGAGGACACGTCTCGCCCCTCACTAGACACATCACCGGATTCATGAGACTTGGATTGGACACTTTGTTCAATGTTAGATATACACTCACGCTTACTACTGGAAGACAAGGAAAAGTCAGATTGTGTAGACTGCAGCCCACGACCTGCGTGGACGGCAATCGAGGAGGTTGTCATAGACTTGACTTCTTCATCTGAGTCACATGAGTCAGTCACAAGATGAGGTGCAGCTCCTGCTGATGAGGATGGCTGGTAATTGTCATTAATGTCCCCAGATTTCATCTGAGTCTGCTCCTGCCTGCAGGCTGGCTGTGACGGACCCTGTTCGGGGCCACATGGAGGAATGCTCTGTGTATTGCACTTGAGATCTGTGTTGTTGTTGTGCTCAGACTGGTCAGGTTGGGCTCCACAAGACATCTGACTCTGCCTCAGCCTCTGTTCCAATTGCTGTTGCACTCTCAGTAGCTCCAGCTGGCTCTGTTGGACGGCCAGGAGTTGCTGCTGGATCTGTGACTGAGTCACCTGGATGTCACCCAACTGACTCTCTGCTGGTGCAGGTGGACAAGGACCTGGAGCCACTCGTGTCACATTGGAGTTGATGTCACTCGGAACACCCAGTTGTAATCCCTGAGTCACTGAGCTGTGTGTTAGTGTTGTACTAACATTAGATATAGTCACACCGGGAGGCTGATGCTGGTAAGGAATCTGAGGTTGCCGGGATGATGGTGTAAGAAGATGGTGGATGACATCAGACACACCTGAGGTGTCTGGATGACGACGACTAGATTGTTGATGTTGCTGTGTGAGCAGCTGTTGTTCTTGTTGTTGCTGGTGATGGGTGAGATCATGTTGATGAGGATGAGGATGATTGTTGTCATTGTCGTCCTGTTTATGCTCGTCACTCATGGCCATGTTTAGCTGCTGCAACTCGCGCAGAAGCTGTCGCTCCTTCTCCTCCAAACTCTGCCAAGACACAACACAGGTAGTTAGATTAAAACAGATATAGTCAGTTTTCATAGATGCAGACAGACAACTAGTTTCATTGTGTATTTCAGTAGTAACATAGCAGTATGGTACACAGTATATCAAGGATCCATTATCTGTCAGGGAATGACCAAAGAAAAAGATACTTGTAAATGGCTTGCAGGGAAAAACCTGTGCAGAAGACACGGTCTGTAAATAATCGAGTCTGGAGAAGACAATCCAGTGATCAACAGCATGAACATTGATCTACACAATTGGGATACAATGACATCTGTCAACCAAGTCAGCGAGCTACAATACAGGAACACATGACACAGGCCACATCAGTAGGCCATGTCATCATCGATGAAAATGTCTTAGACCGTAGGTCAAAACTGAAAAGATAGGGTTTATGCTAAAGAGATCAGTGAGGACTAGGACAGATAAAATGTCAATGAAACGGTAAACTTTGAGATATGGATGTGACTGGAAACAGTTCATGAAAGGTTTAATATATATGCATCAAAGCACTACAGCCCATGACAGGTTTAAATAAACACATATGCACAACAGTTCATGAAAGGTCTATAAAGCATCAATGCACAATATGGGCATATATGCATAACAGACCATGACACTTTCATACAAGCATATATATGCACAACAGACCATGACACTTTCATACAAGCATATATGCATAACAGACCATGACACTTTCATACAAGCATATATATGCACAACAGACCATGACACTTTCACACAAGCATATATATGCATAACAGACCATGACACTTTCATACAAGCATATATGCATAAC
>VKKT01005728.1:0-10828 GCA_008038995.1 Haliotis laevigata | reverse complement strand
ACTAGATTGTAATTTTAGTGTAACTAGATTGTAACTTTACTGTAACTAGACTGTAACTTTACTGTAACTAGAATATAACTGAATAGATTGTAAAGTTTACTGAACTTAAGAAACTTTACTGTAACTGTTACTTAAACTGAATAAATTGCAACTTTACTGTAAGTAGATTGTAACTTTACTGTAATGAGATTTTTCTGAACACTTGACATAAGTCGCTGACTGCGGTAATGTTGACACGTTACCCCCACCTGCCTCAGTCCCTGGGTAACAATGGAGAGTCCCAGCCTGAGGCCGAGTCCCTTCAATGTGCCTGACTGTTATCAAATAGACCTGTCAAACCTCCCATATCCCACCAGCTTGTTGGGCCACAATCAAGCCAATCGACCTTCCTTGTATACTGTTTACTTTATCAAAATTATCGGGATTGTCTCAACAACAACTGATCACCTGACATCTGAGATTCCTGGTAAATCTGTAGAGCAGGTAGCACCAAGTAGTTGGGTCCCTGGGACTGGGGTTTGTTGAAGCTTGCTGTAGCGATGCCAGGATTATGGGTGTAATACTACAACAATTAACTTCAAAGCTGGGCTTATAATATAGATTCTAGACAATGATAGTGTAACAACAGGCCATATAGACTGATGGCTGACTTGACATGCTTCAAATGATTTAATAAATTTGACAGAACTTTAAAGAAGTTTAAAGGAAAAAAAAAATTGTAATTGTAGGTGGTTGGGAAAAAATCAGGGTCTGAATTGTATCAATTTGACTGATAACAAGCAAAAAACGTTCATTCCTTCTCTGCATACTTGAGGAAGGTGGAGCACAAACAGCAGTGTCCTTTAAGTGTTAAACAGTGACACAACATTAATGAGAACAGTTCTGGTCCAAGTGACAATGTTGGATAATGTTAAATGTTTAAAAGTAATTGTCTTTGTGTTCATTTACAGGTTCCTGGAGTAGTTTCTCCTATAGTAGGGTCTTACAGTTTGACCAACACTACTTACCTACCTACCTATAGTTTGACCAACACAACATATATGTTGGCCAAACTGTAAGTTTACCAGATTGGCTGTAGTAACATTCATTCATTATTAAAAATATCCAATTTAAAGCTTAATATCAGTATGTAGACTTCAATATAAAACATGAACAATTGTATGTGTTTTAATATTTATAAGAATATCATGACTACAATCTATTTCTTGGGTTTCTTGAAATGCTTATCCTATCATTACATATTTGAGATGAACTGTAATGTATCTTCATTGTCCAGGTATCATTAATCACTGATAGATCTGGCTGATGGATCTCGTTGATCAGTGATACCACTACAAAATGCACATATCATACTCGTGTTGACTGGGACAGCTCTCCTTGCCCCGACACTCACACACGATCAATCATGCGTGGAGCCATTGCCGACCCAGTCTGAATTAGGATACCAACAGACAACAGTATCTCACTATCACTACCCTGGCCCAGCCCACCACATGGAGTTGCTATTAATAGCCTGTTGTGCCTCGCCTGTCACTACGGTAAACAGCTCCATAGTAACAACGACTGCGGTAAATTCAATGGCCTCTCGCTTGTACAGCTTTAACGGGGAGGTTTACGGAGAGTAACATCGGTAATTACAGGTATCTGTAAACACAAAACTCTGTTAACGAGGGTAGGGATCACCTGTACTGTGAGCCAGGTAAGCATCTAGGTGGCTGGACTTGGGAGGGTACATGGGGAGGATTAAGATGGGGGATGGTGTGTGTCACTTTCAGTTAGGTATGGTTGGGTGGTTGCTACAAGACTAAGCGGGCTGGTGGCAGGCAGGACTAGACAGCACTCTCACTGTCAGGGTATAATCTGTATAATCACATCATGCAGTACCGGGATTATAGGGTTATATTTCATGACTTCTTGCATGTATATTAGAGCATGTAATAAAATAAGATACTAATAAATTGCAAAATGTTTCATTAGAAATTAGCCATTAGAAATATTCATAGT
Source organism: Haliotis laevigata (assembly GCA_008038995.1). Taxonomy (NCBI): domain Eukaryota; kingdom Metazoa; phylum Mollusca; class Gastropoda; order Lepetellida; family Haliotidae; genus Haliotis; species Haliotis laevigata. Next base: position 8,824 of record VKKT01005728.1, on the reverse strand, counting down.
CATGTAACAGCATGACCGTAGCAATATCAGTCATGCCTTGCACCAATGTATAAGAACATAATATAGGACAAGACATGATAAATTAAACTTTAATATTGAGTTAACATAACCATAACAAATAATTTTAAAAGTATTAATGTTGATAGTCAGCTATCTTTGAACAGGAACAATCTGGATTCTCTGTGCATTGCTTATTTAGAAACTGTCATAAATGATAGAAAACTGTAGTATATTTAAAACATAATGAGTAATCATGCTACATCATGGACATATCATGAGGAGGCCAGGGTTTCAGATTGGTTCATGTCCTTGGACACAGGCTGAAAGTAAGGAAATTTCCTAAACACTCTTGTCAAAAGTAGTTACAATGCAGGCAACAGGAGAAAGTCATAAAAACTGAATGTCCATTTGGTACTATGGAAATAACTGAGAGGGAAATGATTCTGTTTTTATCATTGAATGAACATTACTGTTTTTGTAATACCCTCTTTGACTGTAAACAACATATAAGTAATATTGCTAATCCCAAATTTAGAATTAATTGTGATTATATCTGGGGTGTCTGTGGTAAAATGTCTTAAACACCATGGTTATTTTTGTTGGGGCAGATTTCATAATGGAGGAAAGCAAGCTGTTCCAGGCCATACAGTCTGACAACGCCGAGGAGGTCATAAACCTCCTTAATTCTGATGAAGACATCAGCATCCGCACCAACGATGGCAAAACCCTTCTCCACATCGCCGCAGAGGGAAACGCTAACAGAGAGATTCTGAAAGCACTAGTCACAAAAGTTGATGCAAGCGTCCGGGATGTGAACAGCCAGAGTTTTGTGGACATTCTGAAGGCTAAAGAGACTGCTGAGAATGTCGACTCAATTGTAAAAATATGGATGGATAAAATGGTGGATGAGGGGAGCACAGAGGCACTGCAATCTCTGGTACTGTCTGGCTGGGACACCTGGACAGTCACGCCTCAGGAAGCACGGGAGAAGTCCGAGGATATGGGGGAACTCTTTGACAAACTGGAGGAGGTTCAGGTGACTATACTATCATCATTTATGCCATAGACAAGAAGACAACATTGGGAAAATATCATTAGTAATTAACTATTAGTATGTTATAAAATACAGCAAAACCTTGCAAGTTTCTCTGGCAGTCAAAAAGATACATAAGTATTGATACTTCAGTCATGTGTAATTACTGCGATCACATGGTCTGCTCCACTACATCATAGTCTTGAATGACACATCAATAATTGTATAACAGAGCTTCATCAAGTTTCCCTGTATCAGTAAGCAAAATATATTAAATATAAAGATGAAAAATTCTTTAGGGTCATTTATGATATATAATTCTTAAATACAGGACTCCATGTTGCTCCAGCAAACATCTTCGTTTGATTTGAAAAGGATCTTGATTTCCTCTCAGAAAAAACTAAAAATGATGCAAGATGCCCTTAATGTAACATGGTTGATTCTCTATGACAGGACAAGGTGACCAAGCTCCATGAAGCAATACGTGATGGACGCACTCGTGATGTCAAGAATCTGCTTGACAGGAAGTTCCTGGTGAAGGCAGCAGACAAAACTGGACTTGCACCATTACAGAAAGCTGTTGTTTTCCAACAAGATGAAATTGCAAAGTTTATTGTGTCCGAGTTTAAGGACTCACTAAACCTTACCGATAATGTAAGTATCCAATCCATGAATAATTGACAACTGACACATACCTGCCCCGAACATACAAGATACAATATTTTCACATAATAAAATGAATACTTTCTTGTTTTTCCTCCAGATGGGGAGAACAGCTCTGCATTATGCTGCAGGAGGCTCTGACTCAGGGAATCTCTATCAGATTCTGAAGGAGGCAGGAGCAGATGATACTTTAAAGGATCTTGTAAGTTCATTGCTCATGAGTTGAGATTCAAACCATTCTTGGTTCAGTATGTTCCCAATGGGTTCTTATATATATATTTTTATTGCTTTGAATATAATAACCTAAAAGCATATGTTTTAATCTCAGCAGAACATTGTGCTGGATTTCTTTCTCATTCGATAGACTGGAAAGACTCCAGCAGACTACCTGACAGACCCAAAGGAAGTGCTAGCAGAGACGTTGAAGAGCCGTCTGCTACTGATTGTGGGCACACCAACACAGACTGATAGTGGTCAGTCTGCTGAAACAGCTGACCAGTCCACCTCAGCTGTACCTCAGACTCCAGGTTTGTATTTCATTATCAAATGAAACTGCTGGTGGTGCAGTAAATACTGGTTATCCGATTATCTGAGGAGAGAATTCTTATCCAGCACAGATCTCAGAGCTGAGAATATTGTATTTACTATACTCAAACACTTAGCTGTAATGGTTGTTATGCTCTGTACAAGTTAGTAGTAAACAAGGTTTCACTGAATAGTTTGTCATGGTTACATGAAGGCAAAACCAACTTTTAACTGACTGATTTCATATCTCTCAAAGAATCTGCAACTGAAGAAGTCGACAAAGTGACCACACCACTGAAATCAGAGAAGAGTGAGCCAATCAGAATGTACATCTCCTCCGACATATATGAGAAGAAGGATGTCCCTGCACCGAGTACAGTAGATGGGAAGTATGTGTCGTACAACCTCGGCTCAGCTCTTACAATGGCACTGGCCGAGATCGCTGAGAAGCGACCCTGGGACCCTATTGAGTACCTAGCACAGTGGCTGTACAAGTACAGGGAGAATATAGACTTCAACAAAAAGGTGAACAAAACTTTGCAGTAAGGCTACATACAGAATATTTTCTGTCCATCCATACCACAATGTGTCATACCCCATTGACTTTGCCAAGGACATTTCACATAACTGCTGGAATTAATTTTCTATTTCTTGTGAGCTGCTGCGAACTGTATTTAAACTATTTGAGTTGTCAAATTTCTGTGGGATGAAAACCCTCAATGATGTACACAGTTGACATCAGCATCCACAAGCATGGGAGCTGATAATCAGGATCATAATTGGGGAAAATTCTGGATAAAACATTATCAGTTCTTGTTTGTGGATTCTCACAAACCTTGCAATTACAACATAAGTACACTGGTCAAGAGACTTGCCTCAATCCGTGTTTGTGTGTTGCAGCAAGAGAGGCTGATGAAGGAAATCCGGGAGAAGGAGGCAGACTTGGAGGCGCAGGAGCAGCAGCGGGCCAAGAGGAAGGAGGAGCAGATGCGGCTGCAGGAGGAGGAAGAGGCACGTCGTAGACAGGAGGAAGAAGATGAGAGGAAGAGAAAAGAGCAGGAAGAGCTGCAGAGGAAGTGAGTAGAGGAACCCATGTGACCGATGGTGCCACATAACTGTGGGAATCTTGCTGCTCAATCCCAAGAGTCAACCATATTTGTACAGCATTATAAATGCATTACTTTATCTAGTTCACAAAATAAAACAGAGAAGGGATGACTGGCATATTGCCTATAGGCTTGAGAGATGCTTGATGAAGAGGATAACATATAATTGGGCATATGATACGAATGACAGGGCTAAAGAAGCTAATATAAAATTGCTGGATATTAGGTTGGAATAAGTTTAATGTCTGTTTCGATGATGCAGCTTATTGTGAAAATTCAGCATTTTGCAGCAATTACTTGATGTTATCCAATCCCAGACAACAGGTCAATAGGTAACAAATATCACCTGACCATGTCATTCTCCCAGGGCAAAGGAAGCAGCCCTGTTACAGAAGCCCCAGCTTCCGACAGTGACAGAGGAAGGAGAAGAAGACACCATGAACAAGGACCGAGATGAGGAAGGACAGACAGAACTTCATAAACTGGCAGCCCAGCAAGGTGGGTACAAGAATAAGCACTTGGTTTACAGCAAAACACATAACAAGGTTTTGTAAGATGAATTAGAACCTAGTGTTAGATGTGACCTTGACCTTAACACCGTTGTTATCCAGGAGCTGACCTCATTGCCCTTCTCAATATGGGCTACAGTCTCGCAGACAGGGATTCCAACAACCGCACTGCCAGAGATGTTGCTGAAGAAAATGGCATCAATGAAAATGTTGAGTCTTTAGGTAAGTAATGACACAAATAGGATAGTATCAAAATAGGATGTTCATAAAGGTATTCTTCTACAGCCTTGACTCTGTTTGAATATCCCTTGAAGTTTGTACACGTAAATACTAAATATTAAACATATTTAACACATATCAACAATATGTGTTTCCTCTTTATCCTTATACTGAGTGAACAAATCACTGGACCATGACTTGCCCAGCCTGTAAGTATTACTGTTAAGGAGCACTAGGCAATGGAACTGTAAAACCCATGCAGTGTCCTACATCTGCTTCCAGACTCGTATGTGACCAATCTGCTGGAGCAGGAGAACCTGGACAGTCTGCAGCAGCTCCTGCTAGATGGCTACGACAAACTCACCGACGTCATTGACAGAGTCAGCACAGAGGGTCTGCCAGAGGTTGTCACCGACTTTGTCAAGGCTATGCCAGACTTCAACGTAAGAAACAACACTACTTTTTGATTCCCATGTACATTACATTTCAAACATGATACTTGATTTGTGGGAAGAAGCTAATCAAAATTTGCTCATCACCCCAAAGACCTGGGTTTGATTCCCAACATTAGTCCCATGTATGAAGCCTTTTCTGACTTCTTATTATAAAAATATCTGAACCCTACAATGCCCTTGCATTTGCAAGGAACAGAGTAAACAAAATGTTCAAACAATGCTCAACAATAAACTAAAGTATCAAACACAAAAAGCAATGATAAACATGAACAGTCAGAACACAAACAATATTTAACATATCAACCCAAAGAAGTACAAATACTTACAGTTTAAATCTTTTCCAGACTTTCCCACTGGAAAATTACATACAAAATTTGAAACTGATATCCAGATACTTAGGATGACACTGTACAGTTTCTACATTTTTTGTGGAAACACAAAGTTTTACATATACCAGATATGCAAGCAAACATCTATATTTCAGGAAAAAATCTCCCTAGTATTCAAAGCAGTACATTCTGGTGTGCTGCGAGAGGTGATTCAGGCTCTGGAGCGGAAGAAGTTGGCTATAGCTAAAGACAAGTATGGAAGGTCACCTCTTCACATAGCTGTATTATCTCAACACATGGACATCATCAACCACATCCTCTCCAACTTCCCCATCTCAGTCAGGTGCAGAGACAATGTAAGTTCTACTTGTTCTACAACACATACAACATTATCATTACCTACCTTATATTCTATATGGGGGCCATGTTGGTAATGTATGTTTTACATGAGACAACATGCCCTGCAGAGATCCAAATGATGTCTAGCCAGACTCACTTCTCTAACAAAGCATAGACTAAAACATGTCAGTATTATTCCAGCTGATTCTGTTGATAATCATTTGAATGAAACTAATGATATTTTCAATTATTTCCTTTCAGTTGAACAGAACACCCTTACACTACGCCATGGCAATATCAGATGAGGTTGCTACCCTCTTGCAGGAAAGTGGAGCAGACGCACAAGCCAAAGATGTTGTAAGTAGGAAATAAGAACTGCATCTATCTGGCAGCTTAATTTTATTACTATACAACCTTTTCCTTTATAATGATGTCGAAATTTCAAGTAAATAATGAAAGTGAATTTTCCCTTAAAACATGGAACTGGATTGAAATGGCCTGAATAAAATACACTAGTCTAAATCACTTGGTTTGGATATTATCAACAAAATACAACAACTGGGATCATGGTGAAGGATACCATGGTTACTGGTTCTATTTTAACTGAATATCTATCTTCATGTCCTCTCATATGTCCCCTTGTAACTTCAGAAACAACGAACACCATCTTATTACAAAGATGAGAAAGCTGACATATTGGCCTTGAAAGACACACTTGAGTCAGGAGAGAGCTCACAGGAAGCAGACGAAACAGAGAAAGGGGAGACAACTGACTGAAAGGGACAAAACATCAACAAGAGAGTGGGTCAAATAATGGAACAATGGATTCTTTGTGAAGGATGAACACACTTGAATTTTTATACAGTGATAGCCCCTTTCAACAAATAGACACATTGTCCAATGTGGCACCAAAGACTGTCTTATTTCACCAGTATTAATGTATGATATACAGTATGTATTTTCTATGCCAAGAAGTCTCCATGTTGTCACTGATGTTGTTTTCATACTAGATCCTCCTTGCCCAAGACAACAAATCTGTTTACTATTCATTCAGACAAGAATAAACAATTCACTGCTTGGTGAGATGGACTATAAGCACATTGATTCATTCCTTGTCTCTGTAGATTCTCCTGGTCAAAGACTGTGAAGTACAATGTATCAACAAGATCGTATATAGACAACAAACTTAACAAATCATAGTTTTGATTGAATACTTAATGATTTTTGTATGCATGGTAACCATGGTAACAAGTCATTGAGGTGTTGTTTACCACAGATCTACCCAATCATGTGTACACAGGCTGTTTAGTTCCAGCTCACTGATCTGTAAATGCTGTGTTTTAGATTAGTATGTCAGGACTGGTGGACAGGGGTACTGGCAGATGCTGGCTAGTGAGGTTTAACATTCACAAATTACTATCAGTTTGCCGCTAATTGTCACATACTGCTGAGGCAGAGACCTAGGCCCTGTTTCACAAACCTATCGTAGCGTTCCAACTGTCATAAGTCCTATACTGTAACAGAGACTTATGTAGCGCTACGATAACTTTGTGACACAGGGCCCTGTACAGTATTTCCTTGGCAACTTGGCATTACTTCTTTAATATTCTATAACATCTAACTACCTGGGACAACAGATGTGAAACTATTCTTCTTGCTGTCATTAGTGCCTCTAAGGACGGAACTGCTATAAACACACAGCACTGTACACATCTTGAACTCAATTTGACAGCTTTAAAACAAAAACATTAAGTACTTCTTTACAAGCGTCAGGTGTAGATTAAAATTGAAAGTATTCTTGTACAGTTCACATTTCATGAAAGTGTACTACACAGAGTGAAAGAAAAGACAAAGTTTTTATATATCAATATTATCATGGGAGGAATATCTAGAAGTTGCAAAATATCTATATACACTTTATTTCTACCACTAAAATAGATTATTAAGACAAGTTTACTAAACCAATCATGCCTTTTGAGATAATGGTTATAATTTATGCATCCTTTACTTTATAGCAGTCTCCATCTAAATGTATATGTTACCTCGTGTTACTATGGTTACATTAGTAAGATGTCCAAATAATTCCTCATCCATATCTGTCATATATGAGCCACTTGTTATCCTCTGTTACATTCTGTTACCATGGATAATGGGGTTTGACTGTGGACATTCTTCTGTGATATTTGTCATGTCCATGTATATTCATGTTATGTTTAGAGCAACCCAAAATGTTTTTACCTATTCACATACCTATACATAAAATGACTAAAAGAAAAAGTTGTTGTTGTTTCTTTGATCCATAAAAGTGAGCATGGTTACTGTATGATGTGATAATATGTGCGTTATAAATATTCTCGTTATTATTATTCATGTTACCATGGTTACAGACTGAAGAAGAACTGTACTCATGGACCTTATCTCCTTGTGCTTGAAAGTCAAAATGTTATGATGACATCTCATATATATACAGGGCAGTGGGGTAGAAAGTGGTTAAAGCGTTCGCTGGTCACGCTGAAGACCCGAGTTCGAGTCTCCATATGGGTACAATGTGTGAAGCCCATTTCTGGTGTCCCCCGCCGTAATATTGCTGAAAGCAACATAAACCTAAACTCATTCACATATATACCACAAAAGGCTGTGAAGCAAATGTTTTTACCTAGAGTTAGTGGAGTTTGATTGGGGGTCACCTTTTACACAGGGTAGAAGATCTGACATTTTTTGTCAACTGGCGATCTAAACCTGCATACAATAACCATTCAATGTTGATTGACAGTAAAACTTTTCATTTCGTTTGAAATAACTGTTCCAAGAACTATTTTGGCATATAAGCTTCCATTGTATTTGAATTCTATGTTAATACTACACATAATCTGCAAATAAAGTTTCAAAGAGCCTTGCCTTGATTACGATGGCTCAGGGAGCAGATATGGTGATAAATGACAAGTCTCCAACAGTAGAAGTAAACATGAATTATCTCAGATTGTCTCAAGGAAGAAGCACCATGTCGAATTATACAATGACACAAAAGTGGAAAAACTTTATAGTGTATTAATTATATGGTGAGTGGCGATTCTGCAACCCAGTCCCAATCAACCACTCATTTTTTAGACATCTCACATGGCTGCACCCTCAGTCGAGTCACTTTGTGCCTTAGGTAATATGTGCAACATTCCTTCTATACGTCGTCTCCCCATTGCACAATCAGCATGATCAGGATCTGTCTCCAGCCGGGCCACCATCAAACAGAGAATCTGGCAATTCCTGACCCTCGCGACGAATGACTGGCCTTTATCAGCGAAAGACGTAATATATCCACACAGTGTGCTCTGAGTAGTCTGAGTGCAGCGTTTGACCTGATTAATTCAATCACCATGACAAAACAACTCAGGTGCAAACCCGGTTAGTGATTAAAGCAGCCCATAAAATCCCCCAAGTGTAATGGTTATTGCCAGTTGTTAATCGTGTTTCTCATTCATGGATTATGCATTCTAGCATGACAATGTGTGATACTCGATTCTGATTGGCTGAGAGCTCATCAAAACTGTACTTAAATGACAGTTTAAGGACCGCTAATTAAAGTGACTGATTCACCGCGTATGAATACAACAAACTCGTTGACCCTATTGTTTGTAAACAAACATGTCGG
>VKKT01005726.1:29958-44574 GCA_008038995.1 Haliotis laevigata | reverse complement strand
CATTTGCTTGTGTTAGTCAAGTTGAATCTAAGTCGATGTAACACGTGTTCTGATTGGATAGATAGAAGGGAGATAATTCGTGTTGCGATCTTTTGCCGCTAGGGGATTTTACGAGAACTGGGAAATATGGCCGTATTAGAACAAAGGCTACGTAGGAAGATATGACAGGAGTAACCTCTGTGGGAAGAGAATGCTGGTTGGAGCTGTAATTTCATACAGAAATATTAAATACACATTCAGATCAGAAAGAAAATGAAGCCTTGTTTGTTGTATTTGAAATTGCGGGAATACAAGATTATGACAAATTCAGATTGACCCTCCAGAAATGCCACATGGGTAAGAAAGTTGATATGTTCGGACCAGTAAACTTGAATAATGTGCTCTTGAGATTTGATATTACTGAAAACAAATACATCTGACCCTGAGAAAAAGCCACATGGATCATAGAATAGAATAAAATTATACTGATTGCCTTTTCAGGACTTTGTGTTACATCAACAGGCATTCAGATTAAATTGAGACTGACCAAACTTGTGTAAAAATGTATGTGGTGTTGGTATTTGAAATTGCAGCACCATCGAAACCAGCGTTTCATCTGACCTCTGTATTTGAGTATAGTGAGTGACATGTGTTGATGGTTGTGGTAACAAGCATGTCACTTGTTTCCAGATTCCCTCCCAAACTTCGGACAATGTGCCATTGTCTTGGTCAGGTCATCGGATTCAGATTTCCACAGGATATGATCACTGCAACAGGAACTGTTATATTTCTCCGATTTTACAACCCAGTATTAGGTAACTGTCCTGTGTCCTGGTCATGTGACCATGTCATGTGACTGCGCCCTGACATGGAAGATTGTAGGCCCTGTATGCTGCTTTATTCTTCTCTCATCCATTACTCACTCTTGTCATGAATCGTCCTCAACTCACTTTTGTTCAGAGACCAGTGTCATTACATATTTGAAACCTCTACTTCAATGCAAACTCTCTGTACATATTTGAAACCTCTGCTTGCAATGAATCTTCCAATACACATTTGAAACCTCTGCTGACAATGAAACTTCCTATACATGTTTGAAACCTCTACTTCAATAGGAACTTCCTGTACACATTTGAAACCTCTGCTTTCAATTCAAACTTACTGTGCATATTTGAAACCTCTACTTTAAAAAAACATTATGCATATTTGAAATCTCTACTTTCAATTCAGACTTACTGTACATATTTGATACCTCTACTTTTAAAAAACATATTATGCATATTTGAAATCCCTACTTTCAATTCAGACTTACTGTACATATTTGATGCCTCTACTTTTAAAAAACATATTATGCATATTTGAAATCTCTACTTTCAATTCAGACTTACTGTACATATTTGATACCTCTACTTTTAATACTAACTTACTTTAATTACAAACTTGTTATGCATATTTGAGACGTTTCTTATACCAATTTAATTCAAATGTATTATAGATGTTTAAAACCTCTTCAAACACATGTTTATATTTGGGACCTGAACATACTTTACAAATGACTATTGCTTATTTGACTTGTGATTATACATGTGAATACAAATTGCTGTGAATATATTTAGTTAAGAACAGTACTTGCTCATCAGATTTGACCATTCTTAAGAAGAAAAGTATATGCTTGGCTGATAATTTAATCTGTATGTTATCATATTCATAATTCTCGATATTTATTCCTTTTCTGTAATTGCTTTTCTTTAATTCTTTTGTAAATTCGGCTTTTCTGAAAGGCCACTCAAAACGGAAACATTTTATTTCAACAAATTTTCTGCTGTTTATAGTCATGTAAGATTTGCATTAGAACCCACTGTTTTAAATTGCTCTGAAAGTACTAAGTATCACATTAAAAACTGAGAAAAGAGATATGGTAATGACACATGGTCTTTGAACACACAACCTTAAAGTTGACCCTCTCACCCCGTGTCACGGACGGCCAATACTCCCCAGCAGTTGTAAGTAGGGCTCCTCACAGGGTAGTAGGGGCGTGTCAGAGAGTGGAGCACAACCTGTCGCACACTATGGGCTTTTAGTGCTTGGCTGAAGTCAGTCAAGCTTCCTTCAGCCCTGTTACCTCTGGTAGGCTTAAACTTAAAGATACTTCTGATTGTTGACCACCTCTCTGGCAGTCAACCTAAATGGAATTTTTTTTTCGGATTTGAATTTAACTTCATTTCAACTTTTTGATCAGAAGTAATATTTGGATGTCAAGTTTAATATTTTTCATTTTGTTTGTTGAATTCATTTGGGAAACCTGTTTACAAATTATTGGTGAAAGTGAATTTGTGTACAAATTATCAATAAAAAGTAAATTTTTAATAAATTCTATTTTTCATATCGGTTGATAATATTAAAATTGTTATACATGTGTCCATTTTCGATTGCCTCTATTACTCATGTCGACACCCGGCCACGCCCACCTACGCATGCCTGCCTGCAGCGATTCTATCGACCATCATGTTCTAACAGACCCATCCTGCTTGCCGCTCTTGGAATGGTTGGCACTAGACTACCCATTGGATTTAATATGTGCTTTGTTACTGTGATGTGTTTTTACTAATTTGTTCATGCCAAACTGACGATGTGAATAACTTTCAGTGTGTATCCAGGGTCCACTGTCTCCAGTGATGTGGTGGCTCATTCCACGTGTTATCACAGGTGGCACTGTGGGGGAGAGCTAAGGGAAGTAACTCTGTCTGTTGCTCGTGCAGGTTCCCTCCTAAACTCCGGAGTATGTGCCATTGCCTGTACCAGGTGGTAACCCAGCGTTTCCAACAAAGTAGTGCTGAAGCAGTGTGGACAGTGATTGGGACAGTAATATTCCTACGCTTCATCAACCCTGCCATAGGTAACTCCACACACTGCAGGGGCACCTGCCTCAACCCTGTTAGGAGTTTGCTGATATTGTCTTGTGATTGGTTGGTGGGTTTGATTGGGTTCTTTGGTTCTCTGTCGACGTGTTGCAGTTGGATAGATGTGCATGAACATTATTTTGGAATAACTGTTTTGAATTCTTGTATATTTTGTAGGGACCAAAGCAAAAAGGAAATCATGTCGCTTGACATTAAAAGGCTGAAGTCTTTCTGCTAGTTTTAGCATTGCAGGGGTTTTGATCCATAAAATTTTATCCTTCCTCAAGTAGTAATGAATAATCATCAATTTGTGATATTTCTGGTCATAGGGACTCATGTACAGTCTGCATGAATTGTCAACAAAATAGGACTTAAAGTACAAATATGATCTCATGTGTATTTTTTTTAGTTGGTATATTGATTAAACTGCCAAAACATAACAACCTGAATTTTAAAAGAGAAAAATAAAAAGCATTTAACAACAATGAATCCTGGCAATTTCTATTTTACAGTTAGGCCAGACCAATTTCATTTCTTATACAGATTTTTGTCTTCAGAAAATCTAAAGGCAGGAGGGAAAAAAATATAAATCAAAATCATCAGTCAAAGTAATATTCCTTTTAAATTCTATTTTACTTTCGGCAATTAAAGTATATATTGGGCAAAAAACAATCTAAACACATTTTCTTGCACATTTACCTTCTTGGCCAATAAAATTATTAAATTGTATATTTTGAGCGGGGAAAATTAATTTTAATTTGTTTTCTTATTCTTGAAAAAATACGACTTGCAGATCCGTAATACAAGAATAAAATTGGTCTAGCCTTATGTGAATAGAGAACATGTGAATTTTTTCACTTCTGCTTGCAAGAAATTTGGAATAATGTGTTTAAATTCTTTATACTTACAAAATAACTTGATAGTGTTGTTTTAAAGTCATGTGATATTTTAGGCCCTGAAGACTTTATGTATGCATAAATGATGACCTTTATCATGAAAATAACTTATTTTTTTGGGTCAATTAATTGCAGTTAGGTTAAAAATTAGTAAAGGGAACAGTTTGCTTTCATATAATTTAGAGTTCATTTTACATGAAGTAGTTGAAAACTACGAAAAATCCAAGATTAAGGATTTTGAGGACAATAAATTTCACGATTGAAAATATATAAAGAGTGTATTTGGGGAAACAGTTTGATGGAATATTACACAACAGTATATACATTAGTAATGGGATATTGTCACTTCCTTTGTATACTACTCAAATGAAGTTAAGGAAAAGCCCATGTTCTATGACTATAGGGAATTGGTCACTACGTTCACTGTAGTCATGTGAAACTTGGGTGTCTTTTAAACAACTTTTGAGTAGTATGGGTGTGTTGTAATACTATTTGTAGCTTGGAAATGTCAGTGTATTCTTTTGTTTGAAGGAAAGTTGCATGTTTAAGACTATAGGGAATAGAGAAGAAGCCTATACTTGTATATACATCTGCATGCAATAGTAATTAGTTGATTCCTGCGATATCTGCCATGCGTGATATGTTTCGTAGTGCATGTCATTGAGAAGCATGGCAAGACCAGCATGTCAGTGTACTTCTATACTTGTAAAAATACCATTTTTCAGGCCACTTTTTACATAATTTATAACAGCAGTCGTTAAGTTTTGGGGTTACTTGAAGATTTTGCCTGTAGTTGTTCTTGAAGTTTTGTTGAAGGTTTTTCTTTTTGTAATTGTAATACTGTAACTGTATGCTTTTGTTGTGAAGTGTATTGTAATCGTGCAACTACAATGTGTTTGTTCTTCGTGGACATTCAGGATGGTGTTTGTTTTCCTGGGAGCGTTATTTTGAAATATCTCCTTCCCAAGTAGGGGCGGTGGGGTAGCCTAATGGTTAAAGTGCCTGCTCATCATGCTGAAGACGTGTGAAGCCCATTTGTGGTGTCCCAACCATGATATTGCTGGAACATACTCAATCGCTCTTTCCAAGTAAAATTGGTACTTCATGCTTAATGGCTGTATAATGGCCCAATTTTCTCCACAAGTTGATTTCCTCATCGACAAAGGTAAATTGATAGCACGAAGGCTGATTGTGTTGACTGGACAACTAATTCCATTGTTCTGATATGTGAGTGTGGCTGCACTTACCCCTAATTCTCACAGCTGCTTTTGCAAAATCAAGACCATTCATCATTCATGTGCACTAACACATCATCTTGTGTGCAGCCTGTAAATATTTCCACCCTTTTGGTAATGATGAGACAATAACATCAAATTTCTGTAAAACAGTATTTGTTCGTCAGTAACCATGGTAACATAATTCCAGAATTCTTTAACTGACTGTAACTCCTTGTTGTTTGGTAATTTGACGTTCTGGTTCAAACAGCTTTTTCATTCCTGTAATTCTGGGAAAACAGTATATAATTTTTGTAAATAGTATTATTTTTTGTCAGTAACCATGGTAACAAGTAATTGCAGAATCCTCCAGCTGACTGTCAACTCATTGTTCTTTGTAAGTTTGACACACTTGGGGTTCTGGCTAGAAAAGAATTCTCATATTAAGCCAGATATTTTAGGGGAAGATACCAATTCTTGTGTAGGTGGGTAGGTTTAAAAAGATACTAGCAAAAAGTGCATCAGAGCTAAAAGTTGATCAAATCATGAAAATGTCATGTATCATTTGGATATACAACATCAGTGACATTTATTGAATATTCTAAATTACTCAAAAAGTTTTCAGGGACCCAATGTAAGCATCAGTCAGATGATGACCTTTGCAGGACCCAAGTTTGAACCCAAAACATCAACGGCTGACTGAATGATAATTAATCCATGCAATGATGGAGCAGTAACTGACTTCTCAATTCCAAAATAAGTTGGCTCTCCTCAGGTATTTGAAGAAGTAAACAATATATTTGAAATTCTTATTTTTGAGTCCTCAAATGGCCGAGAAGCAGAATTAAGGAAATGTGATACTCTTTAAAGCATCAGACTGATTCAGACATGAAACACAGCCATTGTTGGGACTCTAGGCTTAACTTGAGGGTGTGTTGATCATGTTTATAGTTTCACCGTACGAGTCTGGCATCGTGGAGGAAGAACCAACGCTGCGGATCAAGAGAGGACTGACACTGATGTGCAAGATCATGCAGAACATCGCCAACCACCTGCTCTTCACCAAGGAGCAGCATATGACAGCCTTCAATGAATTCCTCAAGTCCAACTTTGAGGCTGGCAGAAAGTAAGCTGCATGTTTTTTGTTAAAAATTTATCATCACATGTACCCCATGGCAATGCTTTGTTGGGTGTGTCGGGGGGTGGTGGTCAAGTAGTTACAGCATTCACTCATCACGCTGAAGACCCGGGTTCAATTCCCCACAGTGTGTGAAGCTGTGTGATATTGCTTGAATATTGCAAAAAGCAGCATAAACCCATACCCACTCACTCAATCAATGTTTTCTCTGGGGCTCATAATATATCATCCAGTGGGTTGTCTGGTGCTCATAGTATCAACCACTGGTTTGTCTCTTGCTCACAGTATCAACCACCGGTTTGCCTGGTGTTCACAATATCAACCACCGGTTTGCCTGGTGCTCACAATATCAACCACTGGTTTGCCTGGTGCTCACAATATCAACCACCGGTTTGCCTGGTGTTCACAATATCAACCACCGGTTTGCTTGGTACTCACAATATCAACCACCGGTTTGCCCGGTGCTCACAATATCAACAACTGGTTTTCCTGGTGCCCATGATATCCACCACTGGTTTGCCTGGTGCTCACAATATCCACCACTGGTTTGTCTAGTGCTCACAATATTAACCACTGCTTTGTCTAGTGCTCACAATATCAACCACTGCTTTGTCTAGTGCTCATTATGTCAACCACTGGTTGGTTTGGTGCTCATAATATTGACCAGTGGTATTTGTCTGGTTCAGACTTAATTATTTACAGGCGGTACTGATGAGTTTATACTGTTCATGACTGCAGTGAAGGTTGTGTTCCATATAACGATGCATGGACTTGTAATGTATGGAAATAATATGTACATTACTGTTTTAGATTTTTTACGGAGATTGCATCAGACTGCGAGACGCTTGATGCAGGGAACCACAGTTTGTCTTTCATCAACGATGCAAACGTCATTGCATTACATCGGTTACTGTGGAATAACCAAGAGAAAATCGGGGATTACCTATCCAGCAGCAGGTATGTAGAGTTACCTCCCTTGACAAGCGTCACTGTTTGAACATTGTGGTGGTATTTTAACATGGTTGTGTGGTGAAGTTTGTCATCACTGTGTGTGTTCTCATTGGACTGTACAAATTGGTAGCGTGTTATATATATATATATATCAGTGATTCTGTTATTGTTATAGTGAATTTTTGCAGTAAAAGAAATAAAAAATTGACTGTTTAAAAGAAAATTGAAAAGCAATAATCCCCACTGACAAAGTCAGAAAAAAATATTATGAATTAAAATGTTTGATTTGGAACAGAAATAATTATTCTTTGTAGGATTTTGTTTCTTTGCTTTAATGGAAATTTTCAGTTTTAAATTACATTCATTTCCTGGATATTGAATTTATTAAGTAAATCGTGTAGTTTCTAATAAGTACTAATACTGGCTTAGTTTAGTCTTTATAACAATAACAATTTGTCTGAGGAATGAGTTGTCAGTTGTGTTTAATGTTTTGGTTGTGTATGTTTGGATATCATCCTCGACTCTCCAATGATTTTAGTCTTCATTCTGTTTATATAATTACTCTGGCCAGTCCACCATCGAAGCTTCTTTCGGACTCAGATTTGAAAAGATAACTGTTCAATCAAATTACCAGCTTCTTTCATGTTTGAAATGCAACTGGGAAACCCTTTGAAAATCTGGGTTTGAATTGGTCTCCGGCACCACATTATGAGACAGTGAACAGGACGGGTTGATTGTATCCCATCCTCGATAATCTCCAGGGTATATGTTACGATAAATCTCCACTAGTACCCTAGATGCATCTATGGCTTGGACCAATAATTTTATTACCTCCCTTTGCTGGCTCCGCGTTCTCACAGTAACCTATCAGCTAAGCCGCCGTTACAACCGAGCTTGCCAGTGTCAAAAAAGATAGTGGTCGAAGTCCCGAAGGTTTCTTTGCTGTGCGATTCAGATCTTGGGGGAAATCATACAGACAAATTGACAGCTCTGAAACCTTCAAAATATATGCAAGAACCCCCTTTCTACGTCTTTCAGAGTACCTCTGCCACAATTATGTTGCCAAGTTTAATCGGTTAGATAAAAGAAGCGAAAGTGAGTTGTGATTGGTACACTTAACTTCCCAGCATAGACACCTGATTGGTTAAAAAACGCCCAAGGGAGGTAATAAAATCATGGGGCCGAGTCATAGATGCATCCAGGGTATAGTGAAGATTTATTGGAACGTATACCCTGGAGATTATCGAGGATGATTGTATCCCAACTGCATAGTTAGATGCTTCTGATGTCAATCACAGGATTTTCAGGTTTGGGTTTCTAATTTCCGGCTGCTTTCATAAAGCTGCAATATTGTTGAAAACAGTTAACAATAATATAAACAAACAGCTGGGAATTCCTAACAGAATTAGACCTTCCGCGTTGCTTGTTTAAGAACTGGAAATTTCGGCACTACATCCTCGACTGTGCTTTGGCTTGGAATGGGGCCAGGATATTTATCAGAACTGAATGAAGATGTAAAACATTAGATAATTGAGGAAGTCTTCATATACAGTTGTTTTGTAAATCCATTTCATTCAGGAAACGATATGGAGTGGTACAACATGCATGTTGTGATGTGCTCAATATGATCTCAAGTCAGGGATACGACTGTTTTTACTTTTGGGGTGAAAAAACTTTTTAATACTTGCATTTCAGTGTAATGGACTTATACGTCCAGTTTTAATAGTCTTGTGCTGTTTAAACAGAAAATTATGAAAGGGCTTGTTAAGCATTTTGAAATATAAATAGAGCTGTCATGTGAATAATTCTGGATTAATGATGTTTTGGTGATCGACAACATCTGCCATTCTCATGTGAATCAGATCATAGTGCTTGCTACCAGGTCACAGAAATATGGGGATATCTCATCCTGGACATGTGTAAACGACCTCTTGCGAATGAATGTTGACTGAACAATAAAATGACTACCGGTAACAAGAAGTCGAAATTAGCCATTTAGAAAGCAGCTCACTCAAGCGTTATGGTTTGAAGTTGATGACTTCCTTTCAATGCTATAATTCAAAATGTGAATTTTTTTAATAAATAATTGAAATGTTTAATAAATGGCTGATTCTGTATGACAGTACATAGGCCTTGGAAAGTCTCTTCCTTCCAGCGTTTATCCCATTGAACAGACAGATAGACAGTTTTTTGAGGGAATGAGTCGTACAACCAACAATTTCCATTCAGATTACCTACTTCATCTTAACCATTATGTGTTTGGTCTGGCTCAATCCAAAATGGGATGGCATAAGATCCTTCCATAGCCGAAGTGAGAAGTTATTTGTATTTGAATGAGATCGGCTGTAGTTTCGGGAATGTAAATCACCCAGGATTCAGATCATGCGATAGTTTTCTTGTTTCTATACAGACATGATAATAATAATAATAAATAATAATGATATTTTGTGATTGTCACAGCTTGCTCGGTATTGTTCTGCTGCATGTGACCCCTATCCTTGCATGACACTTGGCAATACTTTTCAGTTTTTGAATATGCCGAAAAATAGTTTGGTAAAATATTTGTAATGAGAATCAAGGAAAAGAAATATTAGAGAAATGACTTACAAAACATATTTTTGAAAAATAAATGATAATCAATTTTGCTTGAAAGTGCCATTCATTTTGAGCTTGGATAATAAATATATCAGTAAACATTGCCAAAATGTACAATGTTTCTGTTGGAAATGAAATTGTTCCATATTTTGCAATTTGGTCAAAAAGAAGTGTTTGGTTCTCAGGACGTAATTTATTGTAAGGTTTTTAGAACATACTTCAAAGTCATCGCTTGTTGTTAATGTAAAATGGCCTTAGGATGATGACTGAAGCTGATTATAAATTTCTTTAGAACCAAGAATATTTTTGCTAGGGTAATCAAGGAGATCCAGCATGCAGGCACGCTGTTGTTCTCTTGTGCATGATGTTCAACTCTGTTTTCTGTGTGCTGAGTTAGGGCCTTGAGTGTTTGTGTGCCAGTAAAAAAACACAATTCAGTCAGGTGCTACTTGCCAAAAACTACTGCTGAGTCAGTATTGATGTTTGCTAGCATCAGACACTTCTGTGTACACAAATAGAATCTCCATTGTTACGTATCTGTTTCCATGGTGTACAATGTTGTGATAGCATGTCTGCATATTTTGCTGTCGTGCAAAGTATCATAAACATGACATTTATTCATAACAATCATGATTATAATATTAATATTTACAATTTAAAAAAAATGAGAAGTCATAATTTTAAGTCATTCATTTTCTTTCAATAAAATCAAATTTGATCAAATTATCATTCTGTATCATTTGTACATGATCAACTGGCAGTTGTAATTTTGAAAGTTTTTGTATCATCAACATGTAATCGTGTAACATTATCGTTTTGTTTGATCTGCCAAATTTTTGCGGTACGTCTAGCATTTCAGCAACATCATTGCTTCATGTACAACATCAAGGATGTTTTTACCATCACTAGCCACCTGTAAGCTTTCTCCAGCGGCCATTTTGAAAGTGTAACTATCTGTTGTAGTCTGGAGGTTCACACGGAGAATTACGTATGTGAGGCTGGGGACGGCCCGGCTCGCCTGTATGTATGCTAACATCATCTTAACATCATCTTGCTCTAACCCTTGCCTTC
This sequence comes from Haliotis laevigata, assembly GCA_008038995.1. NCBI lineage: Eukaryota > Metazoa > Mollusca > Gastropoda > Lepetellida > Haliotidae > Haliotis > Haliotis laevigata. The sequence goes on along the minus strand of VKKT01005726.1, from coordinate 33,830 downwards.
CTCTCTGCCTAGCCCCTTTCACTGCCTTTGTGTACAGGCCGTTTGTAAAAAAGTGCTGACTGTGCATTTTACGTCCCTTGATATCAATCAGGGCCCCATTCCACAAAGAAGGGTTAGAAATTAATTCTTTTCACTAGTCCTCAAAACCGATCCGCTCCAGACTGCCGTGTACCTATTGGTAATTTGGAAGTGAACAATCAAATTTCAGTAGTCTTTCCTGTAACATATATTAGGCATATGCTTTGTGTATTCACTGTCTTTCCTGGATTTCGTCATCTTGGACCTGTGAACTTAAGTTCATTTCGAACCCTTCCAAGTGTTATAGACTATTGTAACTCTTTGATTAACGACTTACAACAGCTGTGAATGCTTTGTGGATTGGGGCCCTTACGTTGTACATAGTCTATGGTCAATGTCCTACTACTCTGTGGTTTAAAAAATATATTACTATAATCTTTTTGACCCCCAAATATATTACTATAACCTGTTTAGAGCCAAAATATATTACTATAACCTGTTTAGAGCCAAAATATATTACTATAACCTTTTTAGTGCCCAAAATGTAAGATAAGAGTTCGAGGGGCCTTGTGATGATACTAAGAATTTCAGATTTAAAGAGTCCTGGATACGAATGCATCACACTTCAAGGACAAAATCCACCCATTGTATGAAACTGATATTTGCAAATGGAAAGTTTGAATTCTCTGTTTTATTCCCTCAATGGTTTTTAAGTCTAATCCCAGGGTATTCAGACATGAGAATTTTCGCGGATTTCCGGGATAGTTGTTTTGGAGATTGATGTAAATATGCAATAAAGACCCCCAAGATTCCCAGCTAAATTTTCAGTGTTTTTTGTGCTTTGCCGTTCCCATGTCTGAGTATTACATTTCCCAAAATCCTCTTTTAGAACCATGTTTGATCTGTTGGTTCACCTTCACCAAATAACAAGCCCGATAAAAATTACAAGAACAAGATGTGGGCTTCTGGCTATTGCAGTCTACAACTTTATCAAGCTAATATATCAACTGTAAGCAAAACCTGTGTGACTTAAGTTACTAGGCCATAGTCTCAATCTTGCAAAATGGATTTCGGGCTTGTATGTTTGCGTATAAAAGTTGATACATTAACACAAAGATCTTCAGAAAATGATGCCAAGAGGCAGCTTCGGACCCAAAAGTTATTAAGAAGTATGATAGTTTATGGATATCAACTCTTTATTATATTTTGATAATAATAATAAGTCCATTTGTATAGGGCCCTATAGCCAATCATCAAGTGGTTGCTCATGGCTCATGATGGGATGTTTCGGCATAGGTCCTTATCCCACTGTCAAGCAAGATTGTAATGATCTATATACTGAAACATCGCATCTTAGTATAATAAAGACTTGATATCCATAAGGTATCCTACCTTTCTTATTGTTCATCAACTTGTAAAAAGTTACACAGATCAAAAGTGTTTGGCACAGACTGCATCCAGACTTTGATAATTTCTGAAAATTAGCTTCTGATAACAATTTGAATTATAATTCAGTACAGTGCTGACTTTATGAATGACTAGTTTTGAGGAAAGCACTACGGTAAAGAGCCTCGGACAAAGGCAGGGCGAGGATGAGTGCATGTTCCTAGTGTTGGTGCATCCTGACCTTAGAATCGGGGGGGATGCTACCAGGCATCCCCAAATAGGTAGAAATACTGTATCCCATGTTTTCATCCCAGTCTATATCCCCCAAATTGGTAAAAACCTTTTTGTTTTTTCCGCCACATGTCCACTTAACCTATTTGTGCTGACCTGGTTGTTGTTGTCCAAAAGTGATCTTAGCACTACAATAGTCTTAGCGCTAATGGTGTTTTTTTAACACACCCTGTATGATAGAGTGAGTGAGTGACTTGGGTTTTTATGCCACTTAGAACAGTATTCCATTTATATATTGGCATGCATTTTAGAGTATTAGGTGCAGAAAGAAATCTACATCATTTTCCTTTAACAAATTCAGGTATGAGCCAACGCATGGACACAAACCTTTTTTCAAAGTTCTTTGTGGCTTGTATAATGCACAACCCCCTCAACTCAGCTGTGGTTTATTACAACAACAAAAAATCTACTCAACTGTGTGTTTTTTTAAAAGACAAAAATGAAAACTGCACTATGCTCAAGAAAATATGGTAGCTCCAACATTAGAATGTTTTTGATTTGCCTGGCAGCAAATAGATGTGGCTGAAATTGTGCATTCACTTGCACCATCATCGAATCCACAGTTACACAAGTGTGAGTTGGGTTGAATGGAGCTTTGAACAATAGGCATCAATATTACAATCACACCTTCAGACTGGGTCATAATAGTCAACCACTTCAATTAGGAGCTGATATTTTCTTTGAGAAAATGTTAATCTGTTTGTTCCAAGTGAGTATGTCAGCAGGATTTCTGTATTTAATTACAGTGGTTAGTGAAAAGCTTTCTAGGAAATATGTGGATTTGTGATTTCCTTCATTTAACTCACACCTTCTCAGTTGTAACATGTATATATAATTGGTGATCATCTTTTCATTGTGAGTGGATATGAGTTGCCCAATCATCTGATACACCACATTCTACAGAGTTGTGCCCCTTGTGCAGGCCAGGATTTTTTAAAACTCCGGTTTGCCTCTTATCTGTGCTTGTGATTTCCAAGTGGTAAACATCTGCATCACTTCAGGCTTTTCTTTCCCATTATATCCCCAGGGTGATATAACTGGAACTCAAAGCCATGTTCAGCCCAGCTCACTCACTCACTTGTAATACATTTAGATTATAAGATGCAATGTACAGCGGTATAACGAGGACTAATAATTCATTATTGAATACAACCATTCTGGACGATGACGGAGGCACACAAGTCATCTAGAGTTATGGAAATTGCTGTCCAGTTGAATCCCATATTTGTGTCAGAATGTAATGATCATATTTTCAAATTCCAGATTTGCTGTGTTATATTTGTTTTGACAGCATCATAGTCATTGGTTTTACCACGGGTTACTCTGGACATTCCTCCCACTTTAAGCAGACCTGGTTCAATACAACAGATGTACCATTCACAGCAGTGCCATGTCCAACCCACTCACTCATCTTTTTTGGATCTCAAACAGAGGGACAGATCAGCTAGCTGTGATTAGACAATAAGCAACTCAATTTCAGCATTTCATCTGTTTTTTGACACGAATGCTACCATTAAATGCTAGACTTAGACTTGACAGTATTTACTATGAAACGGAATTGGACTAGTGATATTGAGGCCCCCTGAAGTTCCACCCATGCTTGTTGTTTTTGTGGAGCTATCCTCACTCATGTTACCCCAATAGCTGTTGTGTGCTTCTCACCCCCCTCTGCATAGGTGTAGGACTCAGATCTACAGCTCAGCTCACATCCATGGCAGTTTGGAGAATCTGTTGCAGAAATGTACAATCTCTTTGTCATATGACTTCATGAAGAGGATTACATATGTCATTCCGTCTATGACATCATTCCCACTGTGACATCCTCCCTTCTGTGACATCATCCCCACTGTGACATCCTTCCCTCTATAGATGACATCTTCCCCACTGTGACATCCTTCCTTCTGTGACATCATCCCCACTGTGACATCCTTCCCTCTATAGATGACATCTTGCCCACTGTGACATCCTTCCTTCTGTGACATCATCCCCACTGTGACATCCTTCCTTCTATAGATGACATCATCCCCRCTGTGACCCCCCCTCTATAGATGACATCATTCCCAATCACATCCTTCCCTCTATAGATGACATCATTCCCACTGTGACATCCTTCCCTCTATAGATGACATCATTCCCAATCACATCCTTCCCTCTATAGATGACATCATCCCCACTGT
>VKKT01005725.1:25564-37231 GCA_008038995.1 Haliotis laevigata | reverse complement strand
CAAAATCTAGTTTAGAACAGTTGACTGAAGTTAGTGGCTACATTTACACTAGTGAGTCTAAACTTGTGATAGGTAGTATATATTGTGGTTGCTTATGTCTGTATGCGTCTGTGGTGTACAACTGAAAGGGATTATGCTGTTTTCCCAAATGTGTTCATTACTGCTTGTGGCGTTTAACAGAACATGTAAGTGATATCCGTTCCTCCAGTGCACAGTGAATTCCTGTGATCTCAATCCCAACCATGTTAAAACGGGACACACTCCATATGAAACATGTACATGTATGCTGGTTTTCTATGTCGCTCTCTGGTGTCCCCCGCCGTGATATTGCTGGAATATTGCTAAAGCGGCGTAAAACCAAACTCACTCACTCTATGTCGCTCTATGATCCCCAACTTATGTTTTGCGTAACACTTGTTTGGTGTTTACCACTGCACTCTGGAAGTTTAATGCTCTATGACTGCGATCTGTAAATAAATGAGACTTGGCCAGAATATCTTGTGATTGACAACATTAGCATTGATATTCAGCCAAGTGAGCAAGCCTTTGTGGTCCCTTATGGCAAGGTTGCTGATGACCAGATATTCCCTTTTTCTGTTAACGAAAACAAACCAGATAAACAAACAAGATTCAACGGATTTATTTAATACGTTTATTGACATGTTACATGTTGATATTGATAGGTGAGGTGAAACTGGGTTTAACGTCGTGCCTGAGAATATTTCGCTCATATTACGATTGATATTGATAAAGCATTGGACACTTTACAGTGTATATTCAAACTTGTGGAAGTGAAATGAAATGTATTCAACCGAAATCTATCCCTGTTAAACGACAGCACGACTGGTTTGATGAACAATGTCGCATTCTCACGAGAGAAAAATACAGACGTTTAAATATATTTAGAAAACAGTCCTCCAACGAGAACTATAACCGGTATAAGTGCAGCAGAAACAACTTTAAATATACCTGTACAGCCAAGAACAAACGTTATAAACATTCAATAACTCAAGCTATACATGTTGCAGCAAGCTCAAGTGACTGTACAGTGCTTTGGGTGTCTTGTGATAAAGTATATCACAAGTCGTTCATCTGAGTCTATTATCTCCCCTTCGGTATGGGCTGATTACTTCAAGAACTTATTAAATCCTAAAACAACCTGGTGATGGCAGTTTTGCAGATGACACTAAAGCGTATCCTAATATCATGACTGTAATACATGTGCAGGATGTTGTGTTGAAGATGATATTCTCTCAATAGACTTTAACGAGCAGGGCCTAGATTTTCGAAGCTCTCTTAGCGCTAAGATAGTCTTAAGTGCCATACATTAACATTACCTCACGACTATCTTAGCGCTAAGGGAGCTTCGAAAATCTAGGCCCTGGATGTTATTCATGCCAATAACAAATTTGAAATGTAACAAATCTCCGGGTGATGATGGTATCCCAGCAAATTTTTTTAAATTGGTGACGGTGTCCTTGTGCCATATTTAGTTATACTCTTTAATACGATATAACACACTGGATATTACCCTACATTTTTGTCTACTGGTATCATTTTGCCACTACATAAGATAGGCAGTAAGTATAATCGAAATAATTTTAGAGGAATTTCTGTATTAAATGTGCTAAGCAAAAGTTTGTTTACAGTTTTAAATAAAACATTGGAACATTATTTAGAATTTTGTGAACTAGTTGGTGAATACCAAGGAGGCTTTAGAAAGGATCACTCGACTGTTGACAGTAATTTTGTTCTTCAGGCTATGTTCAGAAATATATAACTCGTAAAGACAGTAAACTTTATGTTGCTTTCATAGATTTTTGTAAGGCCTTTGGTATGGTAAACAGGTCAAATTATTGCATGTTCTTTTACAAAACGGAATTCACGGTATATTTTTGGACTGGGAAACAAAATGTGTACAGAAATGTTAAAGCCACTGTATCTTATAATTTTGATAAAAAATTAACTGGATATTTTGACAGCTCCTGTGGAGTTCGTCAACGTTGTGTTCTCACCCCTGTGCTGTTTTCTTTGTTCTTTAATGAACTCAAAATGTCACTAGAAAATAAATTTCAGGACGGTATATTTATATCCGAAAAATGTGAAACATTATTGCATTGTTGTTTGCAGATGATCTGATTTTGGTTGCTGATTCTGTTGTTAAACTTCAACGTCGTCTTGATGCTTTACATGTGTATTAAACAAATGGGGCATGGATATTAATATTGATAAAAGTAAAATTATTGTTTTTAGGATGATGGCCCTCTATCAAAACATGAAAAATGGCTGTATAATGGTACTCCAATGGAAACTGTAAATGTTTATAAGTATCTTGGACTGATGGTAACACCTACATTAATTTGGAATAGAGCATGTAGAAATCTCTCTGAACAAGCTAGTAAAACACTTTGACCCGTTAAATCATTGATAAGACGGTATAATATGTGTTTTTTTATGCTTATCATATTTATAAGAAGATTGCTCCAATTCTTACATATGGCGCTGAGATCTGGGGTTTTCAAAAGAGAGAGAATATTGAAATTATCCATCGTAAGATTTGCAAATTCATGTTACAAATTGGTTAAAGATCTCCTAATGTTGTTGCTTATGGGAAAAGCGGACGACTCCCTCTGTCAAATGTTTATTTTGTAAAATGTATCAAATATTGGATAMGATTATTACACATGCACCCAGATAGATACCCTTATAAATGTTATCATTTTTTATTGTCAATCGAATATAGAAAACGCCCAACAAGGGCAAGTTATGTAAAGCACTTACTGTTTAGGCATGGGTTTGGAATTGCTGGAACACAAAATCTGTTGGTGATCCAAATATATTTTTATGTAAATTTATTGAAAGAATTAATGATTGTCTCCACCAAGATATACATTCATCTCTTCGTGACAGCGAATCACTGTGTTTTTCTTATTCTCATAAATCGTTGTTGAATTGTGAACAATTATCTCCAGACTAATATTAGTATTGATAATAAACGTATTTTTACAATGTTTAGATCAGGATGTAATATACTCGGTATTCAGTTGATCAGAAAAGGTCTTGCTACTGTCAATGATAATGTTACATTATGTAAGCATTGTAAAGCTGTTGATGAACTTCATGTTACATACAACTGTAACCTTTATGATAGTTTGCACCAACGTCTTATTCAAAGACATCAAGTGGGTATATGTCTCCATTCAAAGTCTCTGTACATCCTCAGACATTAACAATCTTAAACAAATTTGTGAAATATTTGAAATATGTTTATTCTGCGAAACATTGTTAGCAAAATCGTTTCTACGTTCCATATTACGTACACATTTGGTAACTCAATTATAGTATGTACTACTTTGTGCCGTAGGTCTTATGGCCGTATGTGCACATAAATCGTTCTATCTAAACACACAAGATCACACAGCTGTTCCAATTCTTACACGTTAACAATGATTACCTACAGTCTTTTGAAGTCATAATCCATCTGAATGTGTCCTGTTTCAAGGCTGTGATCAAAGGCAGTTGAAATTGAATTCATTTTGAAATTGACGTTTACAGCTCCTTGTTGCTTTGAACACTTCAGGGAAGAATCGAAACAGATGTGAGATCAGATTACTCACTGACAAATTCTTAGTCATGGAATATTGTTTGCTCTTGTGTAAACTAATTATAAACAAGTAGTTCAATTTATCAGCTAGTATTAGCAACGGATCAGAAAAAATATTTCGTCATGTTTTTATCTATACTGGCTGAATGGCTGAAGCCAGTTTACGATCGATTATCATAACTGACCAACAATTTGGCAACGTTAACAAAACGTTGCTAGGCCGATATAGCTCTCGTCATAATGCGAACGGATGGTGAAAAGCACAATCCACTGATATCGACAATACTTTGTGTGTTGAATACACCTCATAAGTTCCTAACTGAAAAAAAGGAAAGGTTTTTCAAACGTTTGAGTTTTGGTCACAACTTGTGTTACATGTTTGCGAATATTTGTGTATTTGAGCATAGAGGCAGTTCCCCTGATCCAAGACAAACATTTGGCTGCCCATTATCAAACATTCCCCTCCAATAATATGGCATCGCGGGAAGGCAGGTCAAAAGGTAACTCAAGTCTCATTTATGCAACGTGTCCCCATTCTCCCATAACACACAGGAGATTTGAGGGGAATCATTTTTCAGCATTAGATTTTGACCATCATTCTATTACTCCCGCAACTCTACTTTATATCATGTTCACTCCACAAGACACTTCGTGTTGACGATATTTTCTTTGGATGAAAAGAAAACAATTCTCAGAAGAAATAATGAAATATACGTGGCCCCCAAAATAAGGGAACCCCATCACTGATATTTTCTGACTTTATATGACAGTGCGAGTTTACGTCTCAAATGTTCTAAAACCTGAACTCCAAGCTCGGAGCATTTAAACACACTGGCTACTGTTCTCAAATCACGAGCGCACGTGCACTCATTGCGTGGAAGGGTACTTAAGGCATGATACGCAGGTGAGTGTCACAACACACAAAATGCCACCGCGACAGTAGCTGAAAATGGCAATGCATAGGAATGTTGCATTCCAGAGGAACCCAGCATCGGCAGACAATTCCGCCTCTTACGCCTTACTGCACTTCGCAACTGGTCCATTACTGAGCCAGAGTGAAGTAAGAGCTCTATGCTGCAACTGGGATACGACATTTCTACAGCACAGCACGTCACAGACTCCGTGAGGCTGGACTGAAGACAATGTGTACCGATCGTGGTATTATCATGTCACAGGCCAACAGACGGGCTCGTCTACGGAAGTGTCAACAACGTGGCCTATACATCGATGGCGTCACGTCATGTTCTCTGACAAGACATGGCTCTGTTTACGACTGACTGATGGCCTCAAACGTGTATGGCGACGACGTGGGAGAGATACCGTCGTAACACTATCACGGCGCATGGTTCCTTCGGTGGAGAGAGTGTAATGGTCTGGGAGTGTTTCCTACGACAGGATGACGGATCTTCTACTTGGTCTTGATAACCCGACAGGGCAGCGTTACGTCAACGGCATCTTGCGAAACTTTGTTGCTCCGATGGCCCGCAGGGTAGGTCGTAACTTCATCTTTCAAGATGATAACGCAAGGCCCCATAGGGCTGTGTTGCAGCTGACTTTGTCAGAGAACAAGGCCTGCCAAATCTCAAGATCTGTCTCCATTGACGCTTTGTGGGATTTGTTGGGTAGGAGAGTTCGTGCACGGCGCCCAGGACCTTCCCATTTCCAAGAACTTGGTGTTGCGCTTCAGGACGAGTGGCAGCAGATTCCAAGGGCAACGAAACGCCGTATAATCACTATGACCGGGTATCTGTTGTTGCATATGGTGGTCACACTCGATATTGACTTAAATCCAACACTTTTCACATTTCGGGAACATATATCCTGGTGCACAAGGAAGTTAAAGGGTTCCCTTATTTTTGTTCTTCGTATATAACCATGCAAAAACGTCATGTTTCATTAATACAGGGACGTCTTAATGTGTGTTTGTTTGTGATTTTCTGTCCTTGTTTGTTTCTCTGTGTGTGTGAGTGCACGTGTAAGCTTGCAGGATACGGGCTTGTTTCCAAAAACAAATTGTTTTCGGTTTTAGAGCTGAGAGCCATACCCTCATATTATCCTCCAACATCCAACATAGTTTACCTCAAGATATTTGCTCTGATGAAAACACTGCCTGTCACATCAGCTTCATTCCCTCACCGCTTGACACAGCGGAATCACCCATATCTATATTTAATTACGAGGGGGCAGTGGGGTAGCCTAGCGGTAAAGTGTTGGCTCGTCACGCCGAAGACCCGGGTTCGATTCCCCACATGGGTACAATCATATGTGTGAAGCCCATTTCTGGTGTTCCCCGCCGTGATATTGCTGGAATATTGCTAAAAGCGGCGTAAAACCAAACTCACTTTCTCACTTATTACGAATGTCATGACGATCTGAAACATCCATAAAATGTGTTCACATATTCCGACATACATATTCACATTCAGACAATGTTTCGAATGCAGAATGGACACTAAACACTAATAAATAGTTGTAATTTGTTTTTAAAACATTTCAAATATTAAGATGCAAGCAAATCTTCCTGCCTTTGGATACTTTGTACCAAGAACACGTTATTCAAACTCAAGTTTTTATTCAACTATTGCTGTACATGCATAAACACTCATTTATGAAAATTTTCTGGTCGTGTGAGATGTGATCACGACCACACAATTAGTAGCTGCCTCACTTGGTTTAAAAATCTGTAAAGAACAACAATTACTTCACATTGTTGAGATATGAAAAAATACTTAAGAAACAGCATTGCTTCCCATAGGTTCTATGGTGGGGTATCATAGATTACATTTCAGCATCTGACATTGTTGAAAAAAGATGAACCTAAAGCATTTGGTAGCTTTTAAATACAGTGCAGCAAAATCAGAGAAGGAAATACGAAGAATAAAAATCATTGATAGCACATACGAACTCAGAAAGTAAATAACCCTTATAATATCTGCTGTTACACAAATGCAAAACTCTCACAACACCCATTCAGACTCCTGTAGCAAGTTTGTTTTGCACTGAGGGAATTAACGGTCCTATGTTGTTTTACCTCGATTCATGCCCCACTGTAATCATCCAGTAAAAAGTCAGAAGACATGTTTCATTTGTATTACCTGTTTACTTGACTTCAAAGAACGTGATGTCGAAGCGGATATAAAACCTGTCTGATCACGCAATCAACCAGAGTCTTTGATTTTAAATGGACGTAATTTGCCATGAAGTAATCTTAAAGAAACCTTTTTTGTCCTGTCTAAACGACGGGATCAAACGCTGTGATTCCACAATTAATTCTCAATCACTGATCTTTTTGACAAAGGTGACATTGGGAACAGGAGCTCTGGGGCATTCAAGACCCCGATTCTGGGATCTGTCGGAACTATGACAGTGTTCGTTCTTGTCATCTGAAAGCGAAGCCGTATGTGTGTGTTTTGTGCATGGTAAATAGTAACTAGGTGCGGGAACACTCTGATCCTTGTTGTACACATATTTTGACTGTCTGGAAAATAGTTTATATTAGAGGGGACCTGTTGTGTATATCTTTGATATGTAGTTTGGTGTTACTAGATTTAAAAGTCTAGAAAATCAAGATGATGATCCCTCTGTGCCTCAATGTCACAACACACATTGGTGTTGACATAGTGATTGATCGGTCACAACCAGAACTAAATATTGGGTGTGTACGATCTCTGTAATGAAATATTTACATGCTGTGGATACCATTTGCTGTTGTTTCTTTCTCAAGGGCATTATGAGAATCTGAGAAAATTATGTATTAGAATCAATGAACAGAACATGTCACGTCAAATGGAATAAACACTAAATTAATTGTACTGCCTTCAAAACGTAATACAACAAAACTGCTGATGAATACATCAGGCCTATCAGTGACGTGGACACTTCACACATCATTAGATTTATAATGCAGATTTGGAAAAAATATATATTCAAGTCTAGCTGTTAACATGTGGAGTCAATAGCTCTAAATATCCTTCAGTTTATGTTTCTCTGTCGAAAGTCACACTGAAATGATTGATGTTGTCGAACCAGTGAAGCACAGTTTAAATCTGATACTTCATCAAACTCACGTGGGCTCGGAACGTGTTGGGGACCACCAGTGCACATTGTGGGTGATCACGCTGTCATGATGTGTAAGAGATAAGTGTAGGAGATGAGTCCGGTGTGCTTGGTAAATTTAATATGAAAGCATACACTGGTATTGCCAAGAGTTATTGCCGGCACAGGACTGTGAATGACAGTTTTCCCTGAAATTATTGAGAAAATCTTTGTTTCCTGATACTGATATTAAATTACTCTATATGAGAGGCAACTTCTACTGAGTTTTCTGAATTATTTTTCTTGTTATCTTGCAGAAGCATGACGTTTCTGCATGGCCATATACGAAGAACGAAAAAAAGGGAACCCTTTAACTTCTTTATGCACCAGGCTCTATGTTCCGAAAATGTGAAAAGTGTTGGATTTAAGTCAATATCGAGTGTGACCACCGCGAGAGGCAACTCCTGTAATCTTAAGAAAGAACCTTGCTACATCAAGAGTTATCTCCCCTGCTTTGCAGACTGCTTCCTTTGTTGACATGGCCGATTTAACAGCAGAAGAGAAAAGAAAGCTGGTTCTAGATGATTTTGAAAGGGGTGTGACTAATGCAAAAGAGTTAGTTGGTTCACATTCCACTGTATACAGTATACAGAACTTTGAAGAATTTTCAGTCAGGAGTAGGGATTGAGCACAAGACAGGGGCAAGGAGGCCAAGGCTGTGCAGTACTACCGACGACTTGGTCAGATTGTGAGTAGGGGAAATTGAAAAGCGTTGAGAATATTAGAAATGAGATGATTAATAGAGGAAGTCCTCAGGTATGTAATGRAAMCCTTAGACAAGAATTACAAATAATTAACTGGGTGAAAAAGCGCGGAGTTCCCTCACCACTGATGAAAGATGCACAAAAAGAAATACGTTTTAACAGGTATTTCGAAAAAAAGAATGGGATAATGTTTTCTTTTCTGATGGAAGTTCTGGCTGGCTTTTTCCGAACTGAGTGATAATTCGAAAAGATACCGTGAAACCTATCTACCAACGCCCAAAACATAGTCCGTAATTCCACATGCGGGACGGGATATCATCACTTGGAGTGACGCCGTTGTGTATTATCACTGGAAGTTTGACGAAGGAACGATATGTTGACATCTTAAATGGTCACCTCCTCCCAAAGGCCCGAACACTGTGTGAGGATAATTAGATTTTCCAGCATGATACACTGCGGGCTACACCACAGGCAAATTGTAGCGCAAATAGGGTTGCGCAACAAAGAGAAAATGGCCATTCTTCCATATGCAAGCGAAGCGAGCAAAGGTTGGCAACCTGCTTCCCTCGCTTCGGTTCGAAAAATATTTTTAATATCAAAATAAAATATTGCCATCATCAAAGGTAGATACCCATTTCCTCACAGACTTGTGCTCTCAGATTTCCAACCTCATATTTAATCATCACTCACGTACAATATATTTAATTCAACATTTTAAGCGCAACTTGTGGCATGTCAAATCGTTCTTCGCCTGTATTCCGGTACCGGAAGCTGGCAGGGGTAATGGAGGCGAAGAACGACTTCGCTCGCATATGGGAAGACTGGTCAGTTTCTCTTTGACCCTATTTGCGCTACAATTTGCCTGTGGCTACACAAAACAGTGGTTGTCGGACGAAAATATTCAAGTTTTAGACTGGCAAAACTACAGCCCTGAGAAAATGTGTCGGACTAACAAAGGACGAAAAAAACCATCGAGGTCTTAGAAATATTGAGGATATTAAGAAAGAAGTAGTCGAACAATGGGATACGCTGTCACACGATTTCCTACAAACTGTGATTGGTAGACGCATTCAGTCATGTATTGCAGAGCAAGGAGGTCTCACAAAGTACTGCAAAGACACTTAGACTGTAAGAGAATGAAATCTCAACATATTCATTTAAGTAAAACTTCTGTAGTTTATTTATGTGTATTAGATATTTGCCGAAACAACTTTCTCAATAATTTCTGGGAATACTATATTAGGGTTGTTATAATGTCTTGTCAACACGCACTGTGATTTTGTAAGACCGGACAGATATTCCCCCCATTGTATGGCTAAGCACAAACCTTTTTATTGCTCTCACCCAGACTTATACTTATCTATGGCGATAAACGCAATGCACATTTTACTGTTAATAAAGATGGCGCACAACCGAGGAAGCGTGAATATTTCTATGATGATCACGATGTCGCGATAAAAAATTCTAGAAGTACATGTATCATAGTTTAGTTATCTAAATTAAATTATCCCACATATCTGCTGTTGATGAAGTTATCTTAATATATTTAAGAACTTTATTAGTGAGTATGTGGCTCAGTATGATTGTAACCTGTGAGGGTAGGCGTGGTCCCCAGCAATACATGCTGTTGGTAAGAGGCGACCAAATGGACTAGGTGTTCAGGTTACTTGGTTCAGGGGGTTCAGGGGTACCCGGTCGGCGTCAATCAGCGTCCCGGTATTAGTTGGTTGATTGTTTGCTCCACACTCAATTATTTACAGACAATTTTATAGAAATGGAGAAGTGGAGATCGGTGTTAATCAACACACGCACGCTTTAGCTTTAATCATTAAATAACAGTTGAGATATTATTAGATAATGTTATAACTACGCGAATTATTCACCTACCTTCGAGACAGTCGTCACAATTGCCAAATGCTCCACTGAATTTAATAAACCTTACATCCCATATGCTTCAGATCCATTTCCGTTCATTATACAAAAAAACACATATCCAATAACGCTAAGACTCCGGTTCTTTCATATGAAGGCCTAAGATTAATCGGATGTAAAAAGGAAGGCTGTGATTTGGTATGCCCATGATGTAGGATGAGATCAAACAGTGTGGTAATATAATTGATTTCTGTCATGTCACTCATTGATGACCACTACATCACTGTTTGCGTCACATGGAACTAATCAGTTGTCAGAGGGGCCCGATGTACTTCTGTGAGCGTGCGAGTTTGGTTTTACGCCGCTTTTAGCAATATTCCAGCAACATCACGGCGGGGGACTCCAGAAATGGGCTTCATCCATGTAGGGAATCGAACCGGGGTCTTCGGTGTGACGAGCCAACGCTTTACCCACTTGGCTACCCCACCGCCCCCTGTACTTCTGTACTCAAATTAAGTTACATAACATTAAATATTTTCTTATGACTATTCTAAGCCTGCCAATCCTATATTTTCTGCAGTCACTGGAAAATGAGTTTTTGACTCAGCAGTTTAAATAAAGGACACAATTATTATTTAGTGACGTATGTGGTATTGACAGATGAAGATTGCAAGTCAGACAAATTATACTGAACATTGATAACACCACGAAAAGTTTGAACTAAAACATTGAAACTCGGTGCAACACATTTACCATTATTATTTAGGCTTTGTCATTTATCAACACTTGTGAGTAATGGCAAATCAGTTTAATTAGCTACCAATCAATGACTGTATTTGTTTCGACCTTGCAGCGTTCATCAGTCAGTTCGTACCCCTCGTACAATAACATGGTCCTCCAATACAGTCTCTTTTTCCTCCAGTACAGTCTATGTATCCGCCAATGCAGTCTCTATATCCATCCTCCATTACAATCTCTATATCCGCCAACACAGTCTCTATATCCTCCAACACAGTCTCTATATCCGCTAATACAGTCTCTATATCCTCCAATACAGTCTCTATATCCTCCAATACAGTCTCTATATCCGCAAACACAGTCTCTATATCCGCCAACACAGTGTCTATATCCTCCAATACAGTCTCAATATCCTCCAATACAGTATCTATATCCTCCAATACAGTCTCTATATCCTCCAATACAGTCTCTTTACCCTCCAATACAGTCTCTATATCCGCCAACAGTCTCTATATCCTCCAATACAGTCTCTATATCCGCCAACACAGTCTCTATATCCGCTAATACAGTCTCTATATCCTCCATTTAAGCCTCTATATCCTTCAATACAGTCTCTTTTTCCTCCAATACAGTCTCTATATCCGCCAACACAGT